>VZSC01003120.1:471431-497570 GCA_013398225.1 Steatornis caripensis | reverse complement strand
CCCCCCCTCGGCCGATACGTCATGTCGAAACTGTCGCCGCTTGATCTATCAGCGGGATCACGCTCGGTGGGACGATGGAGCGGGGATGGGGCCGGCGGCTGCCGTCTGCAGCGCAGGGCTGCGGTTCGGCGGGTGCCCGCGCCGAGGGGCCGGTAGCCAGGCTGCGCGGGCCTCTATGTGTACGCCGTGCCTCGCCCTCTTGTTATTATTTTAGTTTTTTATTTACCTGGATAATGGTGACATAGAAGTATTTGGAGATGTGGTGCCTCTTACTCTCGTTAACGTGTGTGGCATTTCCTTATAGGCACCTCAATGGTTTCTATAGTGACAGAAAATTAATTTCATAAGAAGATACCATCTAGAAGACATATTCTGCATGAAAATCTGGACAGTTCCCCTGTACTGTTCAGGATTTGTGGGTTACACAAGTTTCTCGGGGTGCAGCCCCTCTCTTCCAGCCCAACCGAACAACTTTACGGCTTCTGCCAAAATTGTTGAACTGTGAGAAAGTATTTGGTCTTGAGCCATGAGAGATAAGAAAGGTAAAATTGTAGACAGTGGTTGAAATTGTTGAGATGGAGTCAGCAGTTTAAAAGACTCAGGAAGAAAAACGTGAGCATGAAAAGATACAAAGTCCTCTGAGAGAAAGGAAGGCAGAAAGAGCAACACTAAGAACTATGAGCTTGTTGCAAGAAGTGATAGAGCCTGATGATCCTCCACATGTTTACAGGATCAACCAAGACTCTTAGGGGTGTCTTACCAAAAGAGGTTATTAGTGGCTTATTAATTCCAGCTGCTGTGTGCATTAGTCAATAAGTAATTGCTTTATGTGTTTTAAGTTGTGTATATGCTCTTTGCAGGCTCTTAATGTAGTTGCCAGAATCAAGTGACTTGGAACAGGAATTTTAGTGAAGGACAGAGACAAGACCCAACTTCTTGCTGTGTTCTCTTTTAGGAGGAAAACGTGTCTTTTCTGCCCTTGCATCCCTCTAGTTGTGCTTATTACTGCAGGCCTGCAAAACTTGGGTTTTCAGAACTTGGTCTTCTACTTGTAACATTATGTAGCAATAGCAATGATTATGTGATAGTTATTAAGGCTACAGTGTGCTTGAATACTGCGTAATGAATGACAGTGTTTTGCTTAGAGGGAAGCCAAAAGACAAGCTGGTGGATGAGAAAAGCCAAATAGATTTACAAAGGTAATGGAGACAAGGTAGGGTAAGCATGGTCCGTGTCGGATCTCTGCTCTCTTGTGGAATGCTGAATTCCCCCTGTCTCTAGGAGAAGGATGGAAACATGTCTTTAATTTATGTTCTCTGGTAATAAACTTACTGATCCTATCTTATTTTAGGCACTGCATGTGTGTGATACTAAGAAGATAAGTGATATTAGTGGTAATAGGAACACGGATGCTGTTAAAAGCTGCTGGACTCAGACTGGTGGCAAGTTTAAATATCAGTAGTCAGTTACTTGCTGACTAAACCTACGTTCTTGAGTACAGGTTTGATATTTTTGGAAGCGGTTAGCCTATCTGGTGCACTTGTAATGGTAAAATTCACATGGATGGCTTTGGTGGTTGTAGACCTTTGACATGTACTTGAGCGTTTCTCTGGGACGTGTTCTTATTACTCTGTCTGTGGATGCAAGCCATTGTGCTAAATTTGAAAATAAAGTTTCTCCCTTCAAAAGCTAAGAACTGCAGGCTTCTGGGATCAAACTCAGCACAGGGTTTCTGTCTCCATGAAGCCTGAATGTGACTAACACTGCTGTAATATTTACTGACAGCAAAATAAATTCACCACAAGGCAGTCAGTTAAAAATAAAAGAGTGATGTCACGCTCTGCCTGTCACTTCCTATCACTGAGGATGGCACAAGGCTGTTCTTTTTATTTGTAAGGAAGCATCAGAAGCACAAGATTTTTATTCTGAAGAATCTTTCTTGGACTGTAGCAAGCAGAAGAGCTGAGATTAAAAACCTTTGGGTTTTGATAATTTGGTATTTTACCAATGTGACCATGTTGATATTAAATATCAATAATCAAGAGCTTTCATTTTTCTTTCCATATAAAGTATTTGCAAGTGTGATTATTAAAAAATGAATGTGTAGTTCCTCAAAGCATAAAAACTCTGTGTATTCAGCTTATACAGCATTAAAATGGGATGCATTTCTCTTGAACCAGGAGCCTGAATTTTTCCAGGAAATTTAAAAATAACAAAAGAAATATATCCATTCTTAAGCAGGTCTTTAACAAAACAGCCCATGACAAGAATGCAGACTATCCAACTGAGTTAATGTGTACCAGCAGCCTGTTCTCAACAGCAGACAGCATCAAACACATCAGAGAAAAATACTGTAACTCGCACAACATATGTGTGCCATAAGCTGCCACGCTAGATCTCCTTTTAATCCTTTCGCACCTCTAAGAGAGAAATTGCTAAAACTACTGTGCACCTGGAAAATAAAAAGTACATTTGTGACCATTCTTTGAATCTTATGTTTCAGTTTTTCATCCCAGTTTTGATTTTATGTTGTGTGTTCTTCATTATTCATTCTCAGCTAGTTCTGTAGCTGAATGGAAAATCAAAAACTAATTTTGATAGTTAACTAGCATTAAAGGTCTGATTGTTCTGGTGAAAATTCCCTTTAGAGAAGGGAGAATAGGAATGTCTGGCATTAACGTGTTTTGCTGTGAGCTACTACTAAGGTTTCTCTGCTGTTTTTACTATTCAGAAAAGCAGGAATGAATTGGAGTATTAATCCAGATGGGTACGTAATCCCAGTGAAATAAGAGTCTTTTTTTAGTAATGGGTGCCCAACTTGGGAATTGTTGAGGGGAGGCAGATGAAGTTTGCTACGTGGTTTATGGTCTGGGAACGACCCAGAGGTTGACAACAGAGGAAAATTAGAAGTGCCCCTATACAGCAGCAGCACAGGTTTATGTTCCATTCTGTCCACATTTTCTACCACTGACACTGTTTTCCTCTTCTGGTATTTTTGTTGCTATTTGTTCATAATTTATGGCAGTCTAAAGAAATACTGTAGCAAATACATGTATCATTAGGATTCAGGGAATCCAGGCCTCTGTCCTGATTACTGCTTTCCCAGTAAACACAATGAAAGCATTGATCCATTTGTTCCTTATCTCATCAGCATTAGGCAGAACCAGAGAACATAGCATTAGCAAGGATTGATTATAAGCCAAGCAAAAATGATTGTCTTGAAACTTTGTAAAGACGAAGTCAAGAAAGATGGGCATTTAGATCGCTGTTGCCTTTCAGTGATTTTTGGATGTTCTGTTACTTAATTCAGTTTCTTTCTGTGTTACTAGCTTCAACTGATCCATCTTCTACTGGCTCCTGAAGTATCTACAAATACATGGAAGGCTTTTGCTTAATTCCAGGCTATGATCAGTGTTACTGAACACTTGCATCTTTTCAAGGCTAGGTGGCTGCAGTGCTTTATTTAAAGGAGTTTTTGTCAAGGCCTTACGTGGCTGAAGTTTATAAAGAATGCAGCAAGCTCACATTCAGAGGTTTACACACCAGCCCAGACAGGTCACTAGCTCCTTGTCAGGTAACATTCATTTCAAAGACGTTACATTTAAATTCTCCTGATTGACTGTGGCTTGGTATACCTGCTGTCGTCTTCCATAATTTTCCTATCTGATTGTTACATCTCAATTAGCAGGTTACGTTGACTTGGAAATGCGCAGTAAAAGCCAGCGTATTTGAGAACGAGGCAGCCTGGTACTGGAATTAATTAATTATAGCAATTACATGTGCATTTTTACTTCATTTTTACTCATAGGTTTCAGTTGCTTGTGCTTTTCTCAGTGGCAATACTAGTTGAGAGAACTGACACCCTCATTCTTCCTGGCTTCAGTTCATCCCTCTTGCCAGAGCAAGGGTGTAGGAACTCTTCAGAGCGAGCATCAGATAGCTGGTCTGATTTAATAAAGAAAAGAAGTCCTGTAAATTTTCTAAGCCATATCAGTTACTGATGGTTTGACTGGTCTGACAAAAAGCTACTAGAAACAAAAGGCAGGTAATAGGAGTATGAATACCTGGAACTGTTATTGCTGCCAGGTTGGTTGGTTGGTTTGTGAGAGGTTGCACTTTGCACCCAGATCATTTCACTCCAGCCTGACTGTACCAGCTCCAGAGGACGAGGTGAGCCAGCAGTCAGAAGAAACTGTGGAATGGCGAGGTGGCCCATCATGAGCTGGCTTGGCTGATGTACCAGGATCGCCCAAGATGAACACCATCCATTTGGGCCTGAAAAAAATGTGAGCGAACGTTTAGCCGCTTGAAAGGTAAGAATTATGTTAGGTGTATTAGAGGGTCTGTATTACAATGATAAATTGTCACAGAGAACATTGTACAAATACAAGTTACATATTCATAAATGCAGTGACCACAACCGTTTTGCTGGATTAACTACATACAAATGGATGTAACTTTAGACCTTTGTGCCTGTTTGTTGGGGTCCTTGTTATTCAACTTGCTGAGCAAGCCCAGATAATTCCCTGTTCTTCAGTACAGTTTTCCATACCCAGCGGAGATCTCCCATGAAGAATTGCCCTCAAAGAAAACAGTCATTTTCTTTAGGTGCTTTGATATAATAAAACTTACTCTGTTTAGTTTTTTTTTTTTTATCTTGAGGTGTCCCATCTACATGGTGAGTTGATGTGGCTTTATAGTATATAAAATATACGTCTTCTGTTTGCATTTGTGTCTGTTGTAAATCCGTGCCTACAAAACAATTTCAGTGAATACCGATTCTGGTTTTAAAAGTGTTGATTCAATTTAAAGGATTAATTTACCCTCACAAATACAAATAAAGATGTCCAAAGAGCAAAGCATTTCTTTGTAATCAGCAGGTTTAGTACAACTTCCACCAGTTCCATGGGGTTTAACCTGCTCTTTACTGTTGTCCGGGGCAGTGACCTAAGTGCACTGATGGGACTGAGGTAAATTACGTGAGTGACCAGTAGGCCTGACCTAAAGGACCGAGATGGCTGAAGTGCATTGGGTGACCCACATATCTGAGATGACTAAGACCTCTTCTTTCTAGTGTGGCAAAAAAAAGGGATGCACGTGGAAAATCCTGCTTTCTGCAGTTATTTGATGATCTGAAATTTTACTTACATTCTGCTTGGCAAATAAAAGTGCACATTCTGACAGCAGAAAAACATGAAATCCAGGATTTATGCATCACAGCACCACCTAAGTGTAGTTTGAAAATATGTATTCTTAGCCTGATTTGTATGAAGCATGCTGATAAAGCATCTTAAATTATATCTCTAATGTTTTTAAGCACAAAAAACCCCAGTGACCCTAAGGTCTGATGTGGGCACTGTGTATTAAAGGCACAAGGAGGGAAAGAGGAATTTTTATCTTTAACCTATGATTATTCCAGAAAACTGGACAAACTGTAGACCAAAGCAGGCTGTGACGTAGTTTAGTTGTTGAACTCAGGTCTGATCAGATCTGGGCTGATTTTGCCCTAAGAAGGACGATGTTTCCTTACCTATTAAAAGCTTTCTTTAAAGAATCTACTTCAAAGTGACAAGAGTTCTGTTTCAGTTTGTTTGGAAATTTTACTTAGCTTTATCAGTTTATTTTGAAATTTTCCTATTTATATCATGTCATGCTGAAATCTCTTTCATGTCTGACTGAATGCTTCCCTGAAAGCAGGGATGCAAGAATCCAGTCAATCCTTCCATACTGGGAGCCTCAATTTAAGATGGTAACCTGCTTCCACCTGCATACTGAAGCATATAATTTCCTATTTTATTTATTCCAGCACTGTCATCTGCAATGCTAAAAGCAACATGCAAACATGGAATCCCTCTACTTCCCACTCCTAACAGGGGTTTCTCAAACAAATGTTTGAAGACAATTCTCAGTATGATGCGTAATCCAGTCTTTGGTAAAACCCTGATTTAATCTCCAGATTTGGAAACATTGATGGCAAATAGGAAATTAGCTTGATGCATCTGTATGTGAGCAAGACTCAACGTAATAATCCCACTTCATTTCTTTGAGGAAGGTTCATTCTTACACAACAAATATAAGACCCATTAGTTTTGTGACATAAAGCTACGTGTGCTATCATCTTTTTCTTTCTGAATTCCCTGCCCCTTCCTGAACCCAAATAGTCTACCAATTATTGACTTGAAATTAGACCATGGATAAAAGTTTGTAGACATCCTATTCTTCTGCTAATGGTTTTTTACACTACATCAACATGTTTCTTTGCATTGTGTTTGCTGTATTTACTCTGTATAAATCAACATCTTTTTCTGACTAAGTTTGCGTTATACATATAAAGATCTACTGTGAAGGTAACAAGTGAAAAACAAGGATATGCAGCTGTCTTAAACTATAAGCACGTTAAAATAAAAAATAAAGTCAACACAAACCAGAGTGATACCCTGTCGAGACAACTGCCTCTTCATTTTTGCTACAAGATTACTGTTTAAAATCACTAACTTAATTATTTTCTGTGAAAGTGACTTACATGTTCTTTTTGTGGAAAGTTAGCAACTATTTTAGTATCTGCGCTGTCACTGACGGCTTAGTAACAACACGGTCTAGGCAAAGAGCGTTTTCCCAGCTCTGTCACTGACCTCCTCTCAGACCATGGAAATTGTAAGCAGGCCAGGAATTTCTTACTATTTTCTTTTTTTCCAAGAATGTAATGATCTATCACTAAAAAATGGAAGAATATGTTATCACCAATATCTGCAAATAATGTTTAACAACAGATTAGTGTAACTTCTAATTGAAACTTTATTATTGTAAGTCAAAATAGCCACCAGTGAATGTAACTCTTTTCAGATGTGTCCAGATTTTAAGACCTTGGTAGGAACTTTAGCAAACTCAAGAAAAAAACTGAGATTTTTTTACTGTGAATACTCTTATCTGGTGAATTATATGGAATTCTATTACATTCTTATGATCTAAGGGAGACTGAAAGTTTTTTGGGAAAAGAGAGTTTAATTTTTGTTTTTGTAAGCATAGACTATAAAAAACAGGAGGACTAAAAATATTTGGTGTCGTGCTGTCTGCTGTACTGCAAAGAATGGCCATGGGAGCACAGCTGCAATTTAGGGAGGGCTGACTCTACGCAGTAACAGTAGCCATGATTGCACTGCACTGCCACTGCAGTAGCAATCTGATGGTACAGAAGATAGTTGATATTCTGAATCCGTTCACCATCTATCCACTGGAACAGTCATTATCTGTTTCTTTCATGAAATACAACACCTAGAAATACGTAACCTACATGTGCTGGTGAGATGTTATGCTACTATAATGTAATTTTTTTCCCTCCCAAAAGGATATTTATATTTTCTCTATGTGTTTTTAATTTGTGATCATGCATAAATATTTATACAGCTGTGATGTGTTTTGTATACAGAACTTTCTAACTTAGTTCTCTTATCTGTGACTTGACGTATAATGGGATTGAATTTCCATGCTTCTATAAGTAGTTGCAGAACCAGTTTTATTTATTCCATTTACACTTCAATTGCAGCCCTCTACAATTTGCAAATTGTGTATTTGTAAGCACAGTTTACATGAAAAATCTAATTCTGTTTTATTTACCCATGGGAAGATTTTTTTGTGCAGAGCAGGAAAGCCAAAATAACCTCAGTGAACACTTCTAAACCCATTTCATATATATATGAGTAAGATTAGTCTTAAGGAGCCGGACAAGTTACAGCGCAGTTTAATAGCTCAGTGGCTTAATCAGTCTTGTGCTGGGAAAGTAGCATTTGAGTCCCTGTCCTATACATGTATTTTTCTAGATCTACAGCAGCTAAAAACCTGCCTGCCTCACACAAAGGTTGTTTTGCAAAACTCCAAGGAATACTGACAGAGATTACACATCTCTCCTGGCTGCTTCCACAAGCCATTTCTACGGATTTCAAGTCCTCTCCTTTCCAACAAGCAAACACATCTACACTAATGGTAGAAGAGGCTTCTATTAGGGGAATCTACCAGACTGCGGAGGAAAGAAAATGTGACCATAGGGTTACACCCTACAACCTGTAAGTAAAAGCCTTGAAGTAAAGCAGAGTGTGTAACATTGTATTACCAAAAGGTAAGCTGCAGAGCACGATTTGAGAAATACATCATATTAATTTAGCATTTAGTCCAAGAAACAAATTACAAACTATCATCTAACTTTTCTAAGATGGGCAGTCACCAGCAGAGTTACAATAGTCAGGTCTTGCTGATTCAAATCCAAACTTTTCTTAAATTTCTGACTGCATTCATTTTTTTCCCTCTTCTAAATAGTAACTGTTTAGGGGCTGTTGCGGAGGAGAGCGCTTAAGGTCTTAAAGGTCGCTTAAAGAATCACTGTCAAAGATATCAGGAAAAGTGATTTTAAAACAAATTTGTAAAAAGAGCGACTACAGAATTCAATGGCAAGGTTCACTCTATTACTACGTGAAGTGACTGGATCCACTCCTAGTCCCAGACTTGGTCAGCAGTTTATGTCTAAAGGAGTGTGGTACTGAGATTTCAGTGAAAGTGATTTAACATGTGATTATGGGTCCTATATAACTTTGATATAACAGCAATTTATAGCAATTTAAGATATAGTAACACTATCACAATAAATCACAAAATTAGATTATCTGATTTGCTAGCAATACTTAGTCAGTAATCAACAATCCACACATTGACTTAGTTACAGGTTCAACAAAATTTCCTGAACTAAATCGCATGCACAGACACACATACATACACAGATAGAGAGGTTACCCTATGATGATGTTTCTTTCTCTGCAGATTATAGTAAATTTTAGTACCTAATGATCATTGAAAACCATGCAAAATTGCCTTACAGTGAATTACTTACTCATTCGATCTTTGAACCTCGCAAAATCTAAATGTAGTGAATTACTCACTCTTTCCTATGTTGTCTTCTGTCAGCAGATGATCTGAATCCTGTCGCAGAAACTACCTCAAATGTTGCAGAAATGTGCCTTGAGAGGCGTCCCAACTCAGGGAGAGTTACACAGTCACAGCCCACTGTGGTCCGGGAGAGCTCAAAGGGCCTCACTTGGGACCACTAGTTATAGGATCGCAAGTTGGTGGACTTTTGTGTGTTGGGTCTGTGTGGCAGGGCTCTGGTAGCAGGGGAAGGGGCTACCCGGGCGGGTGGCCCCTGTCAGAAGCTGCTCGAAGCTCCCCCAGATCCTCCAAGATGGCCCCGCCTCCGGCTGAGGCTGGGCCGCTTAGAGACAACGGATGCGCCTCTGCAATAACGTATTTAAGGAGGGGACAGGACAAAGAAACGGGTGTTGAGCCCTGCAGCAGAGGGAGGAGGGGGGTGTGAGAGAAACACCTGTGCAGATAATGGGAGTCAGTGAGAGAGCGGGGGGAGGAGGTGGCCAGAGCGGAGATTCCCCTGCAGCCCGCGGGGAAAGGGGAGGCTCTCCCCCTGAAGCCCACAGAGGATCACGGTGGAGCAGCCTGTGAAGGACCACAGGCAGAGTGAGAGAGAGAAGAGACCAAGGCAGAGATGGACCTGTAGCCCATGAGGGACCACGGTGGAGCAGAGATGGATCTGCGGCCCGTGAAGGGCCATGGTGGAGCAGAGGAACTTGCAGCCAGTGGGGGACCCCACACCAGGGGAAGTGCCTGCTCCCTAAGTAGACCGTGACTCTGTAGGCAGCCCACCCGGGTCGGTGCGTTCCTGAGGGGCTGCACTGCACTGGAAGGGCTCANGGAGAGTTACACAATCACAGCCCACTGTGGTCCGGGAGAGCTCAAAGGGCCTCACTTGGGACCACTAGTTATAGGATCGCAAGTTGGTGGACTTTTGTGTGTTGGGTCTGTGTGGCAGGGCTCTGGTAGCAGGGGAAGGGGCTACCCGGGCGGGTGGCCCCTGTCAGAAGCTGCTCGAAGCTCCCCCAGATCCTCCAAGATGGCCCCGCCTCCGGCTGAGGCTGGGCCGCTTAGAGACAACGGATGCGCCTCTGCAATAACGTATTTAAGGAGGGGACAGGACAAAGAAACGGGTGTTGAGCCCTGCAGCAGAGGGAGGAGGGGGGTGTGAGAGAAACACCTGTGCAGATAATGGGAGTCAGTGAGAGAGCGGGGGGAGGAGGTGGCCAGAGCGGAGATTCCCCTGCAGCCCGCGGGGAAAGGGGAGGCTCTCCCCCTGAAGCCCACAGAGGATCACGGTGGAGCAGCCTGTGAAGGACCACAGGCAGAGTGAGAGAGAGAAGAGACCAAGGCAGAGATGGACCTGTAGCCCATGAGGGACCACGGTGGAGCAGAGATGGATCTGCGGCCCGTGAAGGGCCATGGTGGAGCAGAGGAACTTGCAGCCAGTGGGGGACCCCACACCAGGGGAAGTGCCTGCTCCCTAAGTAGACCGTGACTCTGTAGGCAGCCCACCTGGGTCGGTGCGTTCCTGAGGGGCTGCACTGCACTGGAAGGGCTCACGTTGGAAGAGTTTGTGAGGGACTGTCTGCTGTGGGAGAGACCCCGCGCTGGAGCAGGGGAAGCACGTGAGGAGCCCTCCCCACCTGAGGAGGAAGGAGCGGCAGAGACAATCTCTGGTGAACTGACTGCACCCCCATTCCCTGTGCCCCTGTGCCACTGAGGGGGGAGGAGGGAGAGACATTGGGAGCGAGGGGACTCGAGCCTGGGAAGGAGGGAGGGGGTGGGGTAGGGGTTTTTATTTGTGTTTGTAAGATCTGTCTTTTTCGTGCCTCGTCATCCTACTCTGCTTTGATTGCTAACCAATTAAATTGAATTTTTTGTTGCCCAAGTTGAGTCTGTTTTTGCCCCTGACCATAACTGGTGAGGGAACCCTCCCTGTCCCTGTCTCGTCCCACTAGGTTTCGTTACATTTTCTCCTCATCCTGGTATAGGGGGAAGGTGTGAGCAAGCGGCCGCGTGGTGCTTTGTTGCCGACTGGGCTCAAGCCATGACACTTTGGTCAGCACTTTTTATTTCATTGTGGCCATAATTCTTGTCAAGTAATCTTGGCACCTCTCAAGAGTGGGCTGTGATCCAGGCAGGGGCAGTTTTGGGTACGTTGCCCAGGCAACAGGAGTTCCTGGTACGGTCGGGGAGAACCAAATCATCCTAACTCACTGTGCTTGACCCAGGACAGGAGGGTACCGCATGGTTTCTTGTCTCAACTCACTGCATCGGCAGGCAGGATCAGAGAATGCCAAATTGTCCCAGCCAGATGTGCATGTACCATGTTGGCTGGCCCTGACACAGCGTGGCCTGGGGTGAGGGTTGTACCACCACCGAGGCTGACCTTAAAACATATAAATCCCTTTGACTTCAGTAACATTTGTACAAAACAGGATAAGTAGGAATGAAAATAACGGGAAAGAATCCAAGACTCTAGACAAAAATCTACATTTGAAAGGGATCAAAAATTCTCAGGCCTGGGATGTGGTCCAGTGAGGGTCAGGAAGGAAATTCCTGAGGGAAGATTTGCATAACTATCTACTGTTATCTACTACACGGGTTTTGTTTGTTTGTATGTTCTACATCTTACTGTGAAATATCTTGTGGAAGCCATTATTAGAGACACTGTTTTAGACAACATGTATTCATATTGCTGATCAGAAGAAAACAGACTTATTCTCTACTTGCTTCATTTACCGTAAAAGATAATGTTTTATTTGATTTAGCAATAGCACAGTATGGATTATTGCAACAACACATTGCAGAAAAATGCCTGTTGTAACAGGAGTGATGTTCACTAGAGGGTTTGGTCTACACTAATGCAGTCGTACTGATTAATATAGATATATAATATATAAAAATTATATATAATATATATTATAATAATATAAATAATAATATAATATATATAATAACAAATGTCCAGGGTTGGATTAGTTCACAGAGGATATAGTTAAGACAAATACGCTGTATTGTTTCAGTTAATTTTGCATTATTCCTGGATAGTGTACTTTATATATAGTAATACAGAAAATTAATTACACTCTTAATACAGGTCTTCTGAGCCTTTTTATTTTCATTTGTAAGTATCACCATTTCCCTGAGAGCTTACATATACAAGTTGTGCTGGTAGAGATTGCATTAGAGAAACAAGAAAATATTTCAATTATACCAACATGTGACTACCAATATTAGAGTTCAACTGGAAATCATTACGGAAGTTAGAGAGCCCTTTTGTGTGTCAGTTCTTTTCACAGCATCAAAAATCTTGGGGCACCATGTGGGGGACAGATGAATTTTGAACAATCATCACATTTACTAATTAGATACAGAGAGACAGTGTCTAAATATGTGTCAGATTGCTCTGGGGGCTACTAAAATAGACCACTAAAGAGGTCCCAAAATATTTAAAGAAGTACTACCTCTATGTACTAAAAGTTCACCTTTAGATTATATAATAAGGACATGATTAAGCTTCAAAGCTCCAGCATTATAACACAGACTTTCCGAGACTCCTTTAAGGCAGTGTTCTTTCTTTATGTAAAATGTCTTCCGGATCAAGATAAAGCTACCACGCATTCCTATATAAATAATATAATGCAAAAACAGTGTTCTTGAGCATCAGTTCAGGAACTCTGTAGGGATTAACATACTTTTTGTCTAGAAAATCAATGCTGAAAATGGTCAAGATTAGATGATAAACAGTTTGTCAGGATGACTCACGTTTTTCTAATATGGATTAAGAAATTTAATTCTCCTCAGAAAGCTATAATAATGAGTCATAACAAATGATAAATCTCACATGCACAAAACTCCTAGAAGCTGTTCCCAGTAAGTTACTGACCAAAATCCCTCTGAGCACTTTTCTGTGGGAGCAGGCCTCAGCATTGAACAGCTGCCTTGAGATGAGGTTCTCTGCTGCACCACTGCAGTACTCAGCATGTGGATAACAGAGACTTTAAATAACTCAATACACTGAGTTACTCCAGAGGAAATGTCTCTTGATGGCCTGTCTGAATTACAGCAGCCAACCTTCTCTTGCCAGAAGTGCTGCCAGACTCCCTTCAACAGTTTGTGACATTGGCCAGCTTCGCCCTGGTGTAAAATCTCTTAGATGACTCTAGAAATTATCCCTGCAGGGCATCTCTCTTTGCAGCACAGTGAAATTCACCTCTCACCCCATCAAGAGCTGAGATTTTTTTTATATTTCTGCAAACTGCTCCTGCACTCTTTTACCCTTTGTTCAGCCATCAGAGGGAACATGAAAAGATGTTTGTTGTTCTTTAGTACCTTAATCTGTTTGGAAAATATGAGTGATATTGAATGGTTAATTGCTACAATGATGTGGTGTTTTCTTCTTTTTGTTATACCCCTGTGAATCTACCATACTCAGTCTTTGGGCATGGGGCAGAGAAGCAGTGCTACAGCCTGTTCACATGGGAGACAGAAGAACATTTATCTCAGAATCTGTTCTCTCCCTCTCTTCCAGTGCTGAAACATGGCACACAAGTGATCTCTACGAGCAGACTGCAGCATACTCGGCATGGGTAGTCTCATGAAATGAACTTTTTACAGTTCAGACGGTTGCAGGTATCAGTAAGAAAGCAAGATATATTTTTCTCTTTTTAATAAATGGATGATGTTTACCATTGCCTGTTTTTCTTCTGTTGGCTCATATGTGTTTCGGGCCCTTCCGTCATTTCCTAATACCGCTTAGAAAATAGAGTGGAAAGTAACACTGCAATTTTTAAAACAGTAGTTATACCTTTTGCTAAAATTAAATCTTTTTTTTTCAGATATGTTTTGTCTTTCTGAGGCATAAATCAGTAAAGTGCTTCTTTTGTAGTGCAGTGTATAAATTGAAAATAGAGGGTAAAAGACTGTGGAGAGTTTTAGCCAGTGTTTCTGATTTTGCAGGTTTTTTCCACTGGGAGAAACAGATGATGGCTTCGACAACTTTTCTGAAGGAATCTTGCTCATTTGAGGCCTGTTCCTTTCAAGCAGTATACATAAACCCCGCCTTTTTTTTCCCCGAACACAGCAGGGAACAGGAGATGGTTTCCATGCTCAGAGTTTCGGGCCCCCAAGAGACAACATTCACGCACACATACGCACACACACAATTGTATGCTTTTGTTGCTTTTATGGACAGGAGGGTCTGTTGTCATCTATAGCCCCTGCTGTCACAAGCCAAATGTTTCATTTAATAACTTTGATAATCAGTCTCCCTCCCTGCTGCTTTTTGTCTCTCCCTCTCAGACGTGTGGACCTACCCCCCAGACAGCTCCCAGCCCTGCTGATTTCAGACCAGATTGTTCAGCTTCCATGCCAGGCTTGTCATTCTGGTGAATGATTTGAGCAATTACTTCTGTGGTTTCAGATTTTAAAAAAAGCTATTTGAGTGTAGCTGGAATAGAAGTAGGTTATCTCTCCTACTATCCTTAAATAGGATTTAGACTTTTTCATAAATCAGAGATACATCTGCTGAAAGTTAGATGCAGTCTGCCTTTTAGTGTCTCTTGCACTGTTACAACTTGCTATCTATCTGAACAGGCAATGGGCACAAGGTGCCTGGTTCCCAGAGGGGAATCCATCGTCCTGAAATTACTTTCAAGTATCTTTTTGTGTGCTTAACAGGAGCAATTGAAGGCTGAAATCTAATAGTGTGCTGTCTCTAAAGGAGAATCCTTCTTCTGCTAGTAGCCACCTCTCAACCCTCTTGCAAGAAGGGCTCCTCTGGCTGCCTGGTAAGCCAGCTCCACTCACTGCCCGTGCAAAAAACCATTCACTATTTTTTTAAAAATCAAAATTTTCTATCTGAAAGTACAAAGCAGCTTATAAACTGGTTATATATACCACCAAATAAAATAGGTCAAGGAGCTTTCTTTGGCCTTCAGGTCAGTTAGTACACAAAGTCCACAACAATATGTATAAATTTTTATTACCCCCTTTTGTCTGTAGTGTTACATACTGTTCCAGAGCTGATAGTTACTGCAGTCACATTCAGGTGATGTTAGTAACCTCTGTTTCAGTACAAATTCGGCCAGATTAGCCTAAAAGCTGCTGAAGATACAACATCATAACTATATGCTGTGATACTATCCTTGCCATTTATCAGTACTGAGCAAAATGTAGTGTACTGATAAAATAGCTTTTTTGCCTCAGGTGTAATTGCTGTTTCAGTACTATTTTTTTTGTAACAGCTGTGCTAAATAATTATAATTGGGTTGTTTTTTTTTTTTTTTTTCAATCCCAACCAAGATATCTATGTCAGCAAAAGATTTTAAATTTAAATGAGGACTCAGACTTGTCTGCATCCTATTCAGGTCACATTTTCAATTCTTTTTTAATAACATAAAGGCATGAGCCTTAAAAAGCAGAATCATGAGAGTACAAGCTGTATTTTCCACTTTGGGTTACTCGAAAGCCATATACTGTCATTCTACTTCTTAGACACTCAGGTGGCTCTGTTAGTACAGTCCTTGCAATTTCTGTATGTTCAATTTTACAGAACCCTAGAGGTATGAGGGTACTTTTATACACTTTCTACATGGTGACAAATGCAGACACAGCTATGAAAGACCAAGAACCATCTATAACAAAGAAATTATGGGCCTACATGGGACTTAGGAGGAATGTAGGTAAGTCCAGAATGATGACCCTGAAAGCCACCACTCAACTGCTGCTTAATATTTCATTCTATCTTTTTTTTTCAGATACCCCTTATTTAAGAGGGTGAGTAAGCAGCATAGCACATTTATCCATCCTCAGGTACAATCATAACCCAGAAAGTGGCTGAGGGGTTTCAAGACTTCGGTGTCTAAGGCAGAGATGTTATGTCTCCTAATTTGTCAACGAAGAGAGGAGGACTGCTAACTGATGTGCTAAGGATCTTCCTCTTACTAACTATATGAAATTTCTACAATAAACAGACTGAACAATCTCTTGTATTCTAGCTTTGGGGACTATAACTGCCTCCTTCCAGTGTGCATCATGCATCAGAAATGCCAGATCCCTCTTTCTGATATCTAGGTGACTATTCTTCCTCATGCCGTTGCCATTCATCTTTTATGTGCCAGCCTACTGGGATTTCCATATCCTCGGATCCCTCTAAAATAAGCCCTGTTTAGGACTTCCAGATATGGTCTTAGAGGGCATATCTAGAGTCTGAGTCCTAAAAAAGTTATTTATTCCCTCTCCTGAAGAGAAGGTCCTGAACTGGGGATCTTAAGCAAAGGAAGTGTGCCACCTCCAAAAAAGGGAAGTATTTCCTATAAGCTCTTGCAGTCAGTGTTTTCCATTGGAAAACTCTAGGCTGATTTTATGCAACCTAGATGAGTAGTGGAAAGACTGTGTCTCCAAAAGCTTGTACACGATTCTTGACTACATTATATTAGCTGATACAAGACACTACTTTTCCATATGCCACTATTTGTTGACTTAAAGCGAATTCATTAGGAGTGCTCTTATTTTGAGGTTTAAGTGCCATGTGTAGAGGTGTCTTTATCCAAAATGAGCTCAACAGACTTAATCTGAACTCCAGATAAATGTCAGCTGTCAATTTGTGAATCCATCAAATATTTCATTCAAGGTTTGGTTTATTGTTGTTGTGTGGTTTTGTTGGTTTTGGTTTTTTTGGGGTTTTTTTTTGTTATATCACCTCTCTGATTTTTTGTAGTGACGAAAAGAGATATATTGTGTTCTGGACTAGTGTGCCTGTTAAAAATCCTTGAATTACAGAAGTTCAGCTCCTGTTCATACATACATAACTATTCCCACACATACTGGATGGAGTTACATTTAGTATACCTAGATCTTATTTCAAGATAAGGCAAGTCTTGTGCCATGTTGGGTAAGCAGTTTGTCTAGTATTTGGTGTATAGAGCATTGTTTCTTGTTGTTCATCACGATCCGAGTGGCAGAAGGTATTACAGGCCACCACGCATGCAGCCTAACCAGTCCAACAAATTGTTGAGGAAGCAAGCATGGACCCTTGAGAGAACTGTGCCTGAATTTATCATTTGTGGGGCAACTATGCAGAGATGGGCTAGAGTGGCTTTTGCAGTATTCAGATACTTCCATGGCTAGGTAATGTCAAGAATGGAAAAAGACAAAACATACGTATTAGCAAACTTGGAAGGAAGAATATATATTACAACCAGCATGCTCCTTATTCCTACTGGCACTTTCACAAGATCCAAAATAAGCTAATTCGCATACATGTGGAACTTGCATTCACCTTCTATCACCAGTTAGTTGGTTAATTAAAGATTACATCCTATTAGAAGAACAGCTTTTTGCTAGGAAACTACCTACTCCATATTTCTACTGTTCCTTACCTAAAGAGTTAAGCATTGGAAAGTCAACCTGTAAGGGTTCAGTCCCACTGTTAGGTAGATGTTTCGTCTGACCTAGTACAGCCATGCATCTGCCACCAGTGTGATTACGAAAGCTCTTCCTCCACTGATTTGACAGCACCAGTCACACACATGAAAATAGCAGGCTTTCAGAAACTAAGGTTTCCATATTGCACAAGTACCATTGTGCATGGACTTATACTCATCTATTCAGCATCTGTGTTAACTAGAGTACCTTCTGTTTCCGGTGCACAAAAACTGGTAAGGTGCAGGGGTCTCAGTTCAGGCACTGAGGTGCTGGAATAAGCTGAGACCTTCTATTGCCAGTATCTACAGAACATCATTATTTTGGGAATCTACCTAGCTCTTCCTGCTGGGGTTTATGAATCCATGCTCTGACAACATGAAGCCATACAGGACCTTCAATAATGCTCTAAAAACCACAGAGAACTGTTAGAACACACACTGAGAAGGCTGAAAGGCTGGTAGCATTTGCAGAAACAACTTAAAACTTAGTAAACCCAAAACCGTCAGTGCCGGGTGCAGCAGCCTACAACAACTGATGTCTGCAAGTGCTTTCACATGGCGAAAGTCTGGAACTCCTTGATCAGTTATGGAATCAACTATTCTCAAGGTGGTGCCTGGAAAGTGAACAGTCCCAGGCTGAGAAAGACTAAGGACAATGCGCTACACATGCTCATATTTCTGTCACATGCTGTGTTTCTGATGTGTACCTGCTAGCTCTTCTTCTGCTCACTTCAGATGTTGTTCTAACTTACAGGGCTTTATGATTAATTTTTTTTTTTTTAACTTTGTGAGGAACGAATTGCTGGGATGCATAGTTATTTTGTTCTTAATGAACATTCTGGACTGTGACAAATTTTCTGCTGAATTAGATAATCTGCTTCAGGTAAATTGGATGCCATTTCAGGCTCCAGAGCTTGCCTGTAGTAAGTCCTTTATGTAGCTACTGCTTCTTTCCTCGTAAGAGGGGACCAGCAGCAGGTGGCTCAAACAAAACTTTATGTTATTCATCATTCAGGCTTTTGAAGGCAGCACAGTGAGGTCAGCTCTGACAGCTTTAATTGTGGAAAGGATGATGGAAAGTCCTTTGGTTCTGCAGACAGACTAAGCTCAATAAGTTACTTACATGAGCTCTCCCTAGGTTTCTAACACCTGCATCCTCCTTTTTATTCTTATCAGGGAGAGGACTGGTTGCTTAATTGTCCCAGAATTAACAGTGCAGAAAACATTCAGTCGTTCTTTCAGATCTTCACTATCTTCATGCTACTTTCCATCATTGGAAGGACCTGAATGTAAGAAAAAGCTGAAGGAAGAGTAATCTGAAGAGGCTGCGGTTCCTTAGGTACACTGGTTTTGAAAACAAAGGCACGCAAGGTGCTCTAATTTAGCAGAGTGACGGTGCCAAGGCTTGCACCAGGCTTAATAAAGCATTATATATACAAGCTCATCTATCACAGTGCAAAAAGTACTACAGGAGTGTGTGGTCTCTCTCCTTCTTCCTGACCGTTTTCCCCAAGGCTCTTCCTTTGCCACCCGTACCAAGATCCCTTTCATCTGGTCATGGAACTTCTCATCCATCAGAGCCTCCAGCCTCTCTTGCAGCAGCCAATGGAGATGCTAAATGGAGAAACTACATTTTCAGAGTATTGGCAGTAAAATATGCTTGCTTGATGTTAGAAATACACCTCCTACTTCACAGAAATAAAAGCTGTGGATTGTCACATCTAACGTGCCAGACTATTTTGATTTCAGCAGTTCAGAAGTGGAGAATGATTTCGTTTAAAGCAGCACCAGGCTGAGCCATGCTCAAGTGTTCTTTGGGAGTAGGAGGGATCTAGAAAAAGGAGAATAAAAGCAACATGTTAACTTTCAGTGGCCAGCAATTTACCTGCCAACAGTACTATAAGGGTTGCTTAGAGAACTGTTTTGTTAGTTTCTTGTCTAATCTCCGCTTCCTTTTTTCCTTTCTGTAAACGTTCAGGGCTGCATCCAGAGCTGCATTCGGAACAGTGTGCACAGCAGAGGAAGCATTGCAATGTTCAAAACAGGACCTTATGCACCCTGCTACCTATCAGGAAGCTTGCTTCCTCCTGTAGGGAATGTCATCTCATCCAGCTAAACCTGTTCTAAATGAAAGAACCAGGTCAAAGCAGTAACCTAGACAACTCCAATAGTACCTAACACTACTATTTCTATATCTACTACTGAGAATGGAATAGTTAATCCCTTACCTGTTTTACCTTTGCCCGCTGGGCTTCTTTTAAGCAGGTGCTGTCATGCAATTGGTGTTTGTCAGCTCCAACAATAAGCAGAAAACCCGAGGCACTTATGGGTTTTCTTCTAGCTCCAGTTGCAAGGTTAGAGAACAGGACTGCAGATATTATATTTTCTTCCTTTTTTAAATGTTGGACCTTTATTGTGCTTGTTTGCTTTAGATGCTTGTAGTACTGCCATGTGATCTGGAAAATGGTCAGCTGAGCAAACTGCTCAGAACTTAGTGTAGTTTTTGATATTTTTATGGTTTTAATCAAAACAGTGTTGCTTGGTATACTTTCAAATGTAACTAGGATTTAGCTGTGTTTATCTGGCTAATTTTCAGAATGTTGAAGTAACGTGCACCAGTACAGCAGGCTTACATTCAGCTTTGCAAATCTGGAAGAGCACTGTAAGAGGAAATGATGAGTTAAGTACGCATGAGTTGTAAAGAGCCTCTGAGAACAGAACATTTACAGAATCGATTGCACAGGAAACTCACGACAAATCACCAGAAGATTCAGGATCTTGCAAATTCATGGTGGGCTTTGAACTGAAGAAGTTTTAAGTGTGGATAGCTGAGTGATACATCATTCTGACATAGCAGTGACTGGTTACCATTTTAGATGTTATCAAAAAACTAGAATGAAAAAACACTTCCTAGCATGGCTGGAACCACTAGGCACTGTAGCGTTCATAGAGGTTCTGGTTACAGGAATTTTCAATTTAGTTTTCCTTTATGTTGTCAGAAGGAGTAACATAAAATTATGTATCTATGTTTGAAAACAGTCTCAGTTTTAAGTTCAACCCAGCTGTACCCTGAGGCTGAAACACGGCCATGTTTTGGCAGCAGGGAAGACTGCCATATGTTGCAGTGATAAAGAAATTACACCGATGCCAATCTCTAAAGTCAGACCTATAAAAAATATCTAGGGGAGTATATTTGTAACAACATAAGCTTTTATATCTATATAGAATAAAAGAGCCTGACAAGTCTATATTTTAGGATAATTTTTCTGTCTCTTTAACAGTCACCATTTTGTAAATGCTGCAAGACACAATTCACTATTGTTCTTGAGAGAAGTTGTATACAATACATAAATCCATGGCATTCCCCCATTACACAGAATTGCTTGCTGTCTAGCTCCCAGCTTCCAATAGCCATAGGACAATTCTATTCTTTGAGTCAGTTCTTACTTATTGACTGGCTTTTAGTGAGCACATACTGGAAATCGATAAGAAGATTCTTTTTTTAGCAGACATTCAGCCAGGCCTTTAAATGAGAGCACGGATGTGGAGACACTGAATGTTGGCTGGCAGCAATGTGACATACTCTTTCTTTTTTTAAGGTCAGTATAGGCCACTGGTTTGTAGCTCTCATGGGTGTCTTCCAATGCTTTTTAAATCTTCAATTAGTTTGTTTTACTGCCAGCAGTATGTCAAGGCTCTTTGAACATAAAAGACTTTATATTCTTGATATGCATATAATAAAATCTATTGTAGGATCTACTTGTACAATGTGGTGGTTCCAAACCACATCTACTGCAACTTAATACAGAACAAAATATCCAATACAAAATACTGCTCTGAATCATAAAACTTCTGCTTTTTATTGTAAACACTGAAGCTGCTGTTTCTCATTGCTGAAGAAGGACTGCTACTGATCCGTAAAGCTGACTATCTGAGCAGTTTTAAATTCTCCCCATTTACCAGTATCCTGAGACACATTTGTGAGATTGCTAAGAAGTTGCTGCGAAAGGCAATGGATTCCACCAGCATCTTCTTGTTTTCACCATTTATGTCCTTGAGCTCTTGAAAGAAATTATCCAGAGGTGCAATAAATTTGTTCTGAAGCAGAAGTTTTACTGCTGAGTAGCTCCATAGTTTCCAGGTAAACATTTTCCTGTCCAGCAGTGATGGTTGTCTTCAAACTTCTGGTTTTCGACAGTATATCAGCTAAGTTCTTCTGTATCTCCTGTGCCAAGAGATCCAGCCGGCTTTGCGGTGAGGACACTAATTCATTTGTGTTCTTTGTATGTATGAGCCTTGCCATTTCCACCACTTCTCTTAAATTCTCACAGTATTTTGCAGCTGAAAAAACCCACTGTCCATTTCTTCCTGTACTTTTTTCAGAGTGAGACAGAGATCTCCTAAGAAGATATTAGTTTCTTTTGGCGGCCCTCCATCTTATCAGTCACAGCAGAAAATTTCCTCATGTTATTCTGAAACTGGCAGTTTAGTTCCAGGACAATTGCCACCGCTGGTGTCAAGATATTTAATGCTTTTTCTAATCCACATATATGCTCCTCAGCCAATCTTAACAGATCAGCTTTTCTAGCAAATAGTGGAGTCTTATTTCGTAATATTTTTTTCAGACACATAAGAAAGTTCGGTGGACAGCAATTTTTAAACAGAGGCAAAAGGCACTGATACAACTAACACAAATACATTAGCTGCTGAACAGCTGGGAGATAGGAGGGCACTTATAAAATATGCATAAGATGTCAACATCTGTTGCTGCTTCAGACTTTTCTCACTAACCGCATCTTGTATTTTGTGGAACAGAACATGCATTTCTCTTGCAAATGTATTTGGATGATAGCATTGTGTTGGTCAACAGCCTCCTTATGATCCAGTTTTGCATAGACACATCTTTTGTATTAAGAGTACTAACCAAACGGCTAGCTGCACCATGAAGATTTCCTTTCGTGTTTTCCAAAACTGAAACCACATATTTTTTCTCAGCCAGAGGAAGTTTGGATTCTTGCAGATCTCTGTGCTTTTCAGTTCTTTCTCCCTGATGTTCATTGTTAAGGTTCACTTTTATTAATTTTGAATGGTTTAGTGATTGTTTTCACTTCTTCTTCCATGTCGCTGATTGTGTCAGTATACTCTGCAACATGTTCTTCCTGAACTGTCAGCCTTCCTTTAACGGCTTCATGAATTTTCAGTGAAAATATAGAGTCCATTTTACTCTTGTGCAGCAGCAAGGTCTCCTTTTAGATGCTTAATCTCTTCAGTATCTTGATTAACAATAGCTCCTTTTGGCAGCTGCTGGTTAACTTCAGGCTTCATTATTTTCTTTGCTCTGTGAGCTTATCCCAGTGTACTCAACGTTTCCTTGGGAATTACAGATGTTGGAGAAACTGTGGCAGTTGTTGGTGTTCTTTGTTGTTCTCCAAGAGAGTCTTGAAGGATTCTTTGAAGTTAAGATTCTCTGTGTCTCTTTCAACACGAGCAGTAATAACTTTCTCCAGTCAGAACAGACTACTTGCTATTCCCAGCTTCACAAGCTCTTTTATCAACTGTCCCAAACCAAAGTGTTTTCACTTTGTGCGAGATCAACCAAGTTTATCTTCCCAGTTCTAACAAGTTTTGAGTATCTGCTCTGGTTTCTTTCATATGGATGATGACTGAAAAGACAGAATAGGATCAACTGGAATATGCATTCATGTCAGTAGCTGCAGTAGTTCTTTTTGCTGCACATCTGTCTAAGATTTGGTAGGCTTTGTTGTTGTTTTGTATGGGTGTTTCTTCCAAGGTCTTCAAATTTACACCTCTCTTATTTATGGGATCATCAAATGTCTGCAGTCTTCCCCCTACTGTCCTGGTTTGACCAAATGCAGTATTCCATCCCACACACATCATGCTCAGTATAAAGCTGAGGGATCACAAGGGTCACTCCCCCTCCTCTCATGGCCAGGGGCCTGAGGGCACTGATGGGCTTTAATGACCCTAATCAGCCTCACCTGGTGCTTCTACCCACAACTGTGGCCCAGGAGCCTGTCTCAGCCCAGCATGGGGCTGTTACTGAGGTCCTGGTGATGTGGTAGGATACTGCTCTCCAGCTCTGCCCAGCTTCTTGCTAAAGTGTTGGAGGAGGACTCTGCCCAAATATTCTGTCTCTAATCCTGATCTGTGCATTCCTGTATCCAGTTTCTGTCTGCTGCTGAGTACAGTCTAGGACTTGCCTGGGGCATGCCCCACAGCACCTGGGTGATGTATTTGTCATCAGGGAGGGGGGAGCTTGGTATAAGTTTTGTATGTATTTGTATATCTTTCTATTACTATTATTGTTGTAGTTAGATTAAAGCTGTTTTAACCTTTTCCATCCCATAAGTCTGTTTCTCTTTTCTCTTTCCCACCTTTTGAGGAGGGAGGGCGTTAACAAAGAGCATCTGTTGTCCATTTAACAGCCAGCCAGCTTTAAACTGTGACAGCAACATTGGGAATAGAATTCAGATCAAAAAGCTCTTCATTACAGATTTCCAGAAGAGAGGCTTTTAAAAAAAACAACTTGGTATCAATCTCTCTGACTTTTTCTAATATTTGACACAGTGTATTATACCTGGTAGCAAATCCTTTTCTTCATTGGGGCTCCCCTTAAATTGTGAAGGTCTTGCCAATGCCAGTTTGGCCATAAATGATCACTGTACGGTTGTACCCATAATAACTTCATCTGAAATGTGACAACACTCTTGTATGTATCGGTTGCCTGTGACAGCTGCAGTGCAGACCCTAACTTCTTTTATTTGCTTGATCACAGCCTACAAAAGCATAGACACTTGCTTTACATCCTGAGGCATAAAAAGGCCTGCACAACACCGCTAACTGGATGCTCCTGCCCTTAGTGTTCTTTGCATAGCCCCTTCCCTGGAAGCTCAAGAAAGCCATGCTGGGCCTGAGGGCCAAGCTGCAAGGGAAAGAGCAAAGCACTGACTGTCCCTCACTGCTTTTGCAGCCCCTTGAGCTCCAGCCAGCTGCCTGCTGCTCACATTCTCCTCACCTCAGCCTGTGATGTTGTGCCTCCTGCAACTCTGTGCTCCACTTCCTGCCAAGTTTCTAGTTAGAGAGGCTCAGATGTGTCTCAGCACAGGGATACCGTGCTCGTCACTGACCTTGTCACGTCCACACTGTGCCTGACAGCAAGGTGTGGACATGTTTAAGCTAACACTCATCAAAATAGCCCTGGAATAAAAGGTCATGTAGCCACAAGGGTTTTGTATTGCATGAGTTAGCGAGCCCTGATACGAAGCAGTGCCGCTGTGCTTATGCCTCTGTTTTGAAACAGAAATGGGCCTTTGCCTAGTGCTGCGCTGCACAGGCGCCAACCTGCTTGAAACATGACTTAGAGAAGCTTTGCACAAAAGGCACCATGTACTGCATTTTGTGTTGTGCACTCTCTGAACTGACTTTCTAGTTTTTACTGCCTGCTCTGCAGACGAAGACCTGTGGTATTTCTAGATGCCTTTTGTGGACCCCTTACAGCAGAACAACTCATCTGTCTGTAGACTTAAGTAAAGGCACACATTCTCTGAAAAATGCTTTAGGGAATTGTCATCTGAAAAAGGCTTGAACTCTGATGTGACATGTAGGTAAAATGCATTAGGGCAGTATACTGGAGATGGAGGCAGAGATTTTTGGGAGCTACTGTTTTTGTATTAACTGTACAGATCAGAAAATAGACTCATAAAAAACCCAGTAGCAACACATGGACTGTGCTCAAAACTAGTGCTGCTCCAAACAATTCTCAAAATAGTATTTCCTCCTATACGTTAAAGCACTGTCCAGTCTTGCCAAATTATGAGCGGCTCACTAATAATAAGATTTCTTTTCCAATCCTCCTGAACATCCTTCGCAATCATGGGACCAGTTAGCGGGTGGGGGAAGAAAAGCTCTCACCACCTCACAGTTCCATGAGGCAAGGCTGAAAGCAAAGACCTGTTACTGACCCTCATTGCAAAGTGGGTACTGTGTCTCTGCAAAGATGGCATCTCGAAAAATATGTGACCGCAGCACCCCTGTGTGCAGAAGTTTTATCTCATCAAGGTGTCCCTCGTCACTCTTTCAACAAGGTTTTTAAAAAGCCACATCAAAATCCTTAATAGGATAATAAAGCACTGATGCTTTAATGTCCTAGATGTAAGCGCTCAGGCCGGTCCCTGACCCTGCCCTTCTGGAGATCTCTCCCTTTCCAGCCATATTTCTTGTCCTAAAATCCTCCTTCCCAGCCCCTCGCGGCGGACAGCCCTCCCGACCCCGCGGTCGCTGTGGCGATCCCGTCTCTCAGGTGCTCTGCCTACAAACTTATCGCTTCTTCAGGGGCTCGGGCAGGCCTTCTCCCTCCAGCCAGCCCGCCCGCAGGGCCGCGGCCCCGGCCGGCGAGAAGCCTGTGGTGCTGCCAGCGGCCGCCGCCTCCCGGGGGCACGGTGGACGCTGGCGGCCTCGCAGCGCCTCGGGAGTGACCGAGAACCGGCGACACCATCCCTCGGCCCGGGCCCGGCCCCTCCTCCGGCAGGTGCGGCCCTGCCACGCCGGGCCGGGCCGCCGCTGCGCACTGGGCGGGGCGGGGAAGCTCCTCCTGCTCAGGCACCGGAGCTGCACAGCCGGCCAGGCGGCTCTGCGGTGCGGCGGCTTCTTCCCCGCGGCTCGTCCCCCGCCGCCATCGGAGCGGGGCGGAAAGGTGGCACCGCCGCCGCTGTGCGCTGTCCCGGCACCTGCCGCGAGGTGAGCGAGTGGCCGGGCCTGAGGCGGTGCTTCGCCGCCG
>VZSC01003120.1:445238-466280 GCA_013398225.1 Steatornis caripensis | reverse complement strand
GGGGGGGGGGCGTTGAGGGAAGGGGGGAGGCGTTGAGGGAAGGGGGCGAGTGTCCTCCGTTGCCAGGGAGACTGTTCAAACGGCAGCTCCGACCGTTGGGGCGTCCCTGGGTAACGGCCGGCGCCCGCCTCAGCGGTCCCGCCGGCCCTCGGCTGAGTGTAACTCCGGCGTAGGAAACGGCGAGGCTGGGGGGGGAGGGCGAACCGGAGCCCGGGATGGGGGTGACTGCGGGGCGCCGTGTGTCCCGCTCCCGCCGGGCTTGTGCGGGGACGTGCTCCCGGTGCTTGGTTTGTGGCTATTCCTGAAAATACGGCCTCGAAACGGACGCTGAAATGCGTCTCCGCGCTTAGTAGGAGCGGTGCTCTTCGTGTATGCAGACTTGAAGCTACTCGTTTGAGTGACAAAACCAAGATTTTGCTCCTCTCCAGTGTTTTAATGTGCGAAAGCTCCCAGCTGGAAAGGAGCTAGGTGCCTTGGCTGCTGGAAGATTAAATCTGCAGTCCTAGGAATTTAAAAGGTGCTGCTCAGGTGGTTGAACGCCTAGCTCAAGGTGGGGAAAGATTCGATTCTCACGACTGATTAATTTCTTATTTGGTGGTCGATCTGGAGCAATTCTACCAAAAAATCCCGGGTTCCTACGATGCTGCAGGTTGCAGATGACTGGTTGCTGCCAGTCTGCCTGGGCATCCATGGAGGGGGAATTCAGGCTGCGGAGCCAAGCAGCCTTCGGTACGGTCTCTGGCAAAGTCCAACTGACAGTTGATATACGTAACTGTCGCACGCAAACGCTGCGAAACAGTATACTTGGCACCATACGCTATCATAAAATGCAAAAGAAATGGAGCTACAGTTTAAAACTTAGCATGGTGAGATAAACTGCAGACATTGATCTCAGCAAATAGCGGGGACACTTTTTTTTTAAGCTTGTTACACGTCTGGTTTTGTAGGGGTAGGAGGATAGCTTACATATGTTTCGGAAGCAAGTTGGGGTTAGTCTTACTTGCGTAAATTTTAATGGCAGCATTCGCTCAGTCATGGAAAGATCAGGAGTGGAATGAGAGGCCACAATCCTGTTAGCTGCAGTGCACGTAGGGTGAAGAATTACTGTAGCCTTGCCAATTGCTGTTGATTCTGGGATCTGCCTGCGTGAAACAGTTGGCAGGGGTAAGGCCTCTGAGGGGTGTTCAACAATTCTTTAGAGTTTTTATCTGAAAACTAAGTATACTGTTTAGCCAGTGTCTACAGAAATCTAGTGATGCACTGAACAAATAATGTCGTTATCGCAGATGCTTAAAAATCTACTGCTATATAGCTAAGTCAGATCTCTTTGTTCTGTTCAAGTTTACAAATGATTAGAGAGAAATTTTTACTTAACTTTGAAAGCATTCCCAAAAAAGTCTTTCATCTTTTGTCTGCTTTTCAGATTGTGAGTAATTTGACAGCGTCTGTATAGCAGTTCACAGTTATTATGTATGAAGTACTAAGCTAGGTATGGGTACTCTGAGGAACTGTTGGAGAATAATAAGCTCTTGCTTTAGTAGGACACTAAAAATAATGCAGTCATACCAATTAGCGCCTCTTGAGCATAAGATCTTTTTTTAGGTGCTTACAGTGCTTATAAAAAATATCATTCTGATTTATTGTGCATACGAGCAACAGAAGTCCCTGTTTCTTCCTGTGTAAGCATGCATGGAGGAAATGTGTATTTGGGCAGCTATTGAGTTGGCAGATGTGGGGAAAACAGTACTTCTGATATTTAAAGGGGAGAAGAAGTCACATCAGGGTTTCTGCAAAAACAATGCAGTTAGATTTGCAGGTATGTCTTGCATTCAATTCCAAGCGATAGCAAGTGCTTTTAGGGAAGGGAATTTTAATATGGAAATTTAGATGGTGTTTACTTACACTTTATAGATCAGCATGTTATATGAAGCACACAGATTATGAGATTAAGTAAGCATTATCTTTACTGTTAGAAAACCATGTGATATTCTAAAAGTAAAGATGACTATGCAGAAATTAAATTTCTGGAGAATTTTTCGAAAGCAAGCTTGGAAGTGATTGAACTTCAAATTGGCCCTGAACAGAAAGTGTAGAGTCTTGCCTTGGACAACAAATGCAAGATTCCCTGGGATCTTCTAGTTGAGCTGTAATCTTATTTGAGTCCATCTTCTCTGCAAGAAGGGCATGAACAGCTGTGTTTGAGATGGCAACTCCTGTTAAAAAGTCTGTGTATTGCTAAATGTGTAAGTGAATTTGACTCAGGATTTGAATTTGAACACATAAAGAAGTTTGAGTGACATCAGGGAAGGTATTTTGTTTTGTTTTTTTCCTCTCTGATCATCCTTTTTGTATTAAGGGGAGCAATAAATTTGCAGTTTACAGTAAGGAGAATTATGGCTGAAGCATTGGTAGCAGATGGAAATTTGGGCTTGCCTGGGCGTTTTCTTCAGTGGGTACTTGCAAAGTAAAGAGAGCGGGATTTGACCAGAGAAAAATGCAGTGTTCATTTAAAAAAAAAAAAAAAATTTGTTATCTCCATTTTGATTCAGAATGTGTTGCTTCTGCCTGAAAAATCAGAAATTGATATAACGTAGCTGTTGACAGTGACGATGAGCTTCTACAACATAGCAAAAAGCGATGTATTCAATATGAAATTAATGGCACTGCTATGGTGTATTTGATTGACTCTGCTGCCTAGAATATGATTGACTTAATGGCCAGGAATGACAGTAATTTAATGTCACGCTATTATGGGAAAGTGATGAGTATAAATTGGACTAGAAATGGGAATTGGATGAAGTGAAAAATGAAATTAAACACTTGGGTGAGAACAGTTGACAGTGTTATCAGGAGAAACTGGCCAAACATAAATGTCATCCACTGTAATTGTGCTCACCTACGGTAACCACATAGTTGTCTCATTTTAATTCTTTTTAGTGCAAGATATTATCCTTCATATTTCTCATCCATCTAGGAGTTCCATATGACACTTATCAGTGTGTTCTATGCTCTGAGGACTTAAATTACTCCAGAACTGATTGGGAAAGAAAAAAAATTCTCATGTTTTAATTTTTCTACCTTACTTCTTTGGAGATAGGCAGAGAAACAGTGCTAAAAGGGTGAAAATTACAGAGGTTTTCCTAACAAATTTTTAGGAGCCTGATTTAAAAAAATTCATTTACTTATTCTCACAAAAATTACTAACTAGTTGTGGTGGTATATCCCCCCAGTTTCTTGAATTATCTGAGAACTATACTTAATAGCGAGGCACTTGTAGGATCCTGGACAAAGCAATTTCTAAATCTTCATTTCTTTGTGTTCTGACTTGTATGGCCTTTAGGATGACTTGTGAGATCAAGCAAGGTCTGATGTTATTTCTGTCATTCTGTATGTCTACCCATTTGAAAGGGTATATGATTATAGCTGGTGTGCTTTTATTTTACAGGCTTTTACTGATTTGATTTCAGAGGGATTTTTAAAATTTTACTTCAAATTCTGATCTCTGAAGAAGAGTGAAGAATAGATACTTTTCACAGTTGGTTTTTTTTTTAAGAATTTATTTTTTTGTACATTGGCTCATGGGTGGGATTTGCATCTGATTCAATTTTGGCTTTAAACGGTTAGAGTCTTCAATTTGAGAGGAAATGTGCTTAGGAGAGAATTGGTTGAGGGGAAGAAATTCCAGGGACTAGAGGCATCTCTGGGAGGTAGTTTCAGGAACTGAAAATGAAGCCGTGATGATGAAGCTTGGCAGTTTAAACTGGGAAACTAGGAGTGCTTTGAAACTCCTGGTTCTTGGTGTTCCCACATGGACTGACTGCCCTGAATCTGCCTGGCCTTTATAGGAAAGGAAATATCTAATGTAGGCCAGAAAGGAGCTGCAGTGTGCTCCGGGCACATGCTAGTCTGTGTTCTAGGCCACAGCCTTTGTGATTTCCAGGATGCATGGAGGAACTTTGCACTATTGACTGCAGAGCTAGCTGGCCAAGAGTGGAATTGGAAAAATGTTTTGTTGAGATTTTATCAGATTTATATTTTAGTTGCTCTTTTAGCTATGGAAAAACTTGGACGTAGCTAAGCTTTGACACTGACATTCCTTACCAGACTTTCTGTGGACCGGCAATGTTTGTCTTCCTTTCTTGGGGGGGAGGTTTTGCACACACAAGGTCGCTGAACTGGAGTACCTTTTGTGCTGTATGCTGGCAGTGGACAGCTAAGTCATGGCAAGGGTAGATACTCTGTGGGAGCAGTGGTAGTACTGATGGGTCTCTGTACACCTACATATATTGCTAACTCTTCAAAATATGTGTCTCTGTTGACTTGAGAAATGAAAGCTGTCGGGTCAAAAAATGGCACTCCAGTAGTGAATGCTGTGCAAATTCCATTCATGCTCGTGCCTTTTTTAAGCTATTGACTTTGATATGAGCAGTCAGAGATATCTCTGTGATGAGAAAGCAACGAATGTGTTAAAAGTTACAAGTAAAATAAATTGGAGGCTTCAGAGTATCAATAATACTTGAGAATGTATGATTTTTCTCTAAGTTAGGTGACTACTCTGAACAATTATGTAAATTGAGAATGTGTTCTGCCAAAATTTCTGTAGCAATATGCTACAGCAATTTAGAAGAACTTTAATTGTAGTGAATGATCTTTATAGGGGGATGAATATTGTAAATATTTTGATTCATCAGTACTTAAAGGTTGTGGTTGTTCTGAAGAGTGTCTTTTTCTGCAACCATCTGTCTTTATTTTTCCTGACAGGAGTGATGTGTATAGTGGTGGGTTTTGACAGTATGGAAGATGTGATGTTGCAGCCTAATTTACTGTTGTGTTTTTCCTGAATGCTGTGATTCCTTAGGATATATCTTAAAAATGTGTATGTGTATTTTTTCCCCTGGTAGTCTAAACTTTAACATCTTCAATTTTTCTAACCCCTTGTGCCTCCAGAATAGTCTTTCATTTTACTCTTCAGTAAGAATATGCTTTAAAAAAAAATCTCAGCATCACTATTAGGGATAAGAGGTGGCTTTTGTTTTGAATTATCATATCTAAGAGTGATTGAGGTCAATTTTTTCTGCAGTGTTGATAAGACTTGATTTCTGTCCTGTATGAAGATTGGTGATTTGTTTGTTTGTTTGTTTAAATCATTGGTTAAGTGAAAGCATCATTGCTTAGTTTAATAACAAATTTTGAAGTGGACATGAGCGAATTTATGGCCTTATTATGTCTGAAACATTTTCCATCGTGTTTCACTTCAGGATAAATAAAATAAAGTTAAACTGTGAGTCTACCTGGCTTACCAAGACAGAACAGATGAAAACCTGTGTTTGAAGAAATGTCATCAGAATACATAGACTGTATTCTTTCCAGGTTTATTTTTAAAATTCTTTAAAATTGGTATTAATATTTTTTAACTGCTACATATATAAGAAGATAGTGGTTTTGAATAATAATTTTTCCTGATCTAATACAGAATTTAAAATTGTCTCTTTTAAGCAATAATGGACTATCAAAAGGTTCTCCCTTTGAGGGGTTATGTCTTTTGCATATTTTTTCTCTTTTTGGTGTTATACTTAGTTTTGAAAGCCCCCTTTCAATCAGCGACCTTTATTTTAAATGAAAAAAAAAATAAAAAAAAGAATTGAGGTAATGTTTTCAAACTTTGACTTCAGCAAACTGTGGAGGTCAAAACAGAATTCTCAAGAGCTAAAGGCTGAATGGAAGTGTGGAACTTTGCCAGTGGGGATAACTATCTGTTTTGTGGATTTGGTATATTTGTTAGCTGTACTTCCCCCTTTTTTCTTCCTTCCCCCCCTGCTTGTTTTTTCTTGTATTTTTCTTCTTTAGAGGAAACTGAGGCAAACAAGCAGGAAGGGAACAGAACTGCTTTCTGGCAGGGTCTTAGTGCATCACGACTTCAGAGTGCACTGGAGAGTGCACCATATCCCTGCTGCGCTGAGCTGCTCATCCTCAGTGAGGTTGCGTTAAAATACACGCCGCAGCTCTTGTGGTCTGGAGTGACTTTTGCATACAAATGCAACTGCTGTATTTGCTTCTTGGGAAAGCGCATAGGAAACTGAATGATGCGATACAAGTATGAGATCTCATGTGTTTACTTTTCATGTAGGTGCTCCTTTCTCCAAACAGAATCACAGAAATGCAAAAACATAGGAGTTGCTAAAATGTAAATAAGAGGACTGAATATGCTTTGCTTGGTTAGTTAGGGAGGGTAACTATGACTAAAGGTGGAACAGAAGTAGGAATTCAGCGTTACAGAGAGTAAGTCAAACTCCAAAATGTGTCTCTACCCAGGGCTGGCTTTCTGATATGTGAAGTTGTCTTGTACCAATGTGACTGGACCCTCAAGTATATGCTCAGTTTGAAGCATGCCATTTGATTATTTTTTTATATATATAATTTTTAAATTTTATTAGAATAGTTCAGATTATTTTAAGACCTTTTAATCAGGTCTGTTGTGTTAGATGCTTTATGGAGTCAGATTCCATGCTTTAGATCTTTGGATGCAAATGACGGAAGAGTCTTATTGAAGATGAGAACAAGTCATGCACGAAACTAGCGTAGTTTATACTTCTTGCAGCTCTCCACCTTTCCACAGGATTCCAAATCTGGCATAGTGCAACTCTAAACTACCTTAAAGGGAGGAAAGCTGCTAGACAGGCCGTTTGAATTTACTGTCTTTACTGATTAGAAGTAACACTTGCACTGTGGACTTGCATTGATTTTTAGTGGTATTGCTGGATAAGTGAAGAGAATTAAGCCTCTAATAGCTGAGCCTTGTCAGTTGTAATTTGTGGTAGTTTAAGGCATACATACCTCCAGATTTCCACCTCCTTTTGCTCATGTAGCAGAGATGGTAGAGTAGAGCATGTGGCCTGCGTCTCAGCTGGTTATAGGCACTGTCATGGGATGTCGGTATGGGTTTATACTGTAACGCCAATGGGATGGTGGCAACACAAGTTTTGCCTGTGGTCTGGGGCAAATTTGTGGCAGAGCATGAGGCGTACAGGGAAAGATGAGTGGAAGCATCTTCAGTGACATAGGCTGCTTCAGTGAATTACACCTTATGTTTCTACGTTTTATCCCGTCACTGGTCTGTGTTCTGTGAATATTGAAAATTGTGTTTGGAAACCCAAGGAATGAATTTTCATAGGCTGCATGTTTGGTTTCTGGCTTATTTACTCTTTGGCCCTCTAGCGAGAGAGATTACTGTGTAATTACCAAGTAGCACATAGCAACGGACCAAGCCCTGAACACTTAAAAGGAGAAAAAAACTTAACAAAACCAAAACGTGGTAGTATAGCTATGGTGATATGAGAGAGGTGAAGGGTGGAATTTTGTTGTTTGTTTGTTTGGGGTTTTTTTTTGTTGTTTTGTTTTTTTCTGAGCCAGTTGATATAGCCTGTGAGAGGGAGGAAAAAAGAACAAGGCTTCCTAACAGAGAGGTGTTTCTTTTGCTTAGAGCTGCAGAGGGCACAGAAGTCAAAACACTTGTCTGTTTCTGTTCAGTTCTATTTCAGATCCTAATTAAAGATCAAAGATGCAAAATTATTTACGATCCTCTTTTTAGGTGTTCTTTCTTCAAACAGAGGCTTTTCTCCAAATAAGGATAAGTTATGTCTCAGACTAAGGAGGGTGAAATCTTGAGCTGTAAATTCAGAACTTTTTGTTTGAAGGAAGAAAAAACCCAAAAGTCCCTCTATCCATTCTTAGTTGAGATTATTCTGCATCTGTTTATCTGTCTGGTACACATGTTCGAAAACTGTGAGAAGAAACAGACTTTTTCACAACATTCAATCTAATGGATTTATGATCCTTTATGCAACTTGTCTGGATAGATGAATGACAACTGAGTAGAAGCTGTGGATCAAACTCTCCTTGCCTTGCTATTGTGGTTTGATACATGATATTCTGCAGCAATACTAGCTTGCAGTACTTGTGATCCCTCTGCCCTCCTGCTGCAGCTTATTGCTCCTGTGTGTTGTTAGCATCGCTGTTTGTGGAGTTGTGCTGTGGACTGGATCACCAGCAAGCCTCTTAAAGCTTTAAGGAAAAAACAAAACAAAACAAACCCCCCTAAAGATTAAAAAGCAGCTCCATAGAAGACTCTGTAGGCTCTTAAGCCAAGTCAGGCAAGAGAGAGAAGTACAGAAGCCAGTGTTGCTGCTGAACTTGTACCCACTCTATCTTGAAAGAAGAGCAACCAGTTGCTTTGCCCTGTGATGAATATATGCAGACTAGAGAAAGGTGTGTTGACTGTAAGTGCTTAGTTTTCTTTCATATAGTAGATGGTAAAGGATGTAAAATTAGTGTTTTTATCTACCAGATTCTTTCACTGAATTGGAGTAAGCAAATGTTTTTACGGCAGCTTGCCGTAAATAAACAGAAGGGTGTTTGGAAATCCTCACCAGCTTTTGTGTAGGAGAGAGCAATCATAACAAACTGGTTCTGTGAGAAACTGAAAACAAATAAAAGATGAGTGGTATTTCGTGGTTTACAAAAGCAGAAGAGATTGTGCACAAAAAGAAGCAAGTTATCTTCAAATACTGAAAACCATTGTTTGCAAACCTGGGGCAAATTTCAGTAACGTTTCATGTTCTGTTTTCAGTCTTTAGAAGATCTCAGGAAACCAAAGGCAATGATTTTAATCGACTCGGTCCTCAGAGAGGGGTGAAAATCTTCTCCATCTACTGTAGTCAGCACTGCTAGAAGACATTTGAATCTCCCCAAGGTATTTCAAAGAACATTTCTTACCTGTTTCTGAGTGTTACAATCTTGCAGTCACTTACAATGTTGCAGTTAGCTAAAGCAAAGAATCTTTTTCCCTAACAAAACTTTTCATAGAAGGAAAGCTCCTGTTTCAGTACTTAAATTAATGAGATTATTACCTGCTACATTGAAATTATTTTCCGTGGTTTTTTTTGTTCTTGGCATTTTTCAGTCTAACATTACTGTACAAAGTGATAGGAAGGCAATACTCAGATGAGTATTTTCAGTTGTTCAACTGAAGGATGTATGTATGTATTTGTGAGGGGGTTTTTGAGTAGGAATGGTTAAATGACACCAAATCCCTAAATCAATATTTCATTTTTACTTTATGCTGATACTTAGTTCTCATGTCTGAGTAATGTCCGAGTATCTTAATAGCTGATAAGTCAAATTGACTGTTTTCATGGAACCACACTTGTGCCCCGAGGAAAGTCTCTAGCCTTAAAAGATAAGGGTAGACTCAGACTAGAAATGGACCTGGTGAAGTGGTAATAAAAATCATCCCTAAAGCAGCACCTTTTTCTTGTTTCTGCTCCACATAGGAAATAACTCTGTCTTTAGCAATCTTAAGATCTTCACAGAGAATCTCTTGCTTATATGGTTCTACTGGAATCAAGCAGGCTGGAAAATTGGAACCATAGATCAGATGTGTTTGTGACTGTGATGGTAGGAAAGAGAAATACAATGTTTTACAAAAGGTGTGAAACCTTCTGTCAGTAGGACATACAAGTTGACTGCTGCGCAGAAATACCCACTTAGCTCTGAACAAAGTAGCAAAGCCTATAGGAGCCATATTATTACTACAGTGTTTTATGTGGATAGCATGTTGAGAAACTACTTGGACGTCTCTGCTTCTGCATTGGACTGTGTTGAATGCTGGTGAGGTGATGATCCTTTGGAATTTACCAATCTGCAATTCCTAATCCAAATTCAGAAATTTTATTTTCTGTGAGAAATGGACTTCAAAGACCACACTTAGCAGTATATATTACCACTCAGCAGTATTGCTGCATCAGATTTCAAGCATTCTCTGAGAAGGTTTGTACTGCTAGTACTGCTTAGTGAAGGAATTCGTAAAGACTTAACATTAAATAGCTTTCAGTTTTAGTTAGTCTGTAGTTTGTCCTCTTTACTGGAAGTGGGTGGGAAGAGCCTTTGTTTGTTTATCCCAGTATCAATATAAATATAGACGTAAAATCAAGCATTTATTTTTGAAATATAGCAGAGAGTTGCACAAGAGCACGCTGCAAGGCTAGTCATGGTGGTGATGCAACAGGTTCTGTGGGCTCACTGACTGGCAACACTGTCAGATCTAAGAGTTAAAGCACTGCAAGGTAGAGAGAGATCTTTCAAACCTATTTTTGCATTATTTATTTATTTATTTGAGAACAAGTGTCTCCTGATTAGGTAGGAGTGGCTGTAGTGTTGCCAGGGAAACGAAAGTCAACACTTTGGTTATAGTGACTCATGTCATCTGGATGCAGTCCTGCACTTCTTGGCTGCATTCAGTATGCTACTGTCCAGCGATGAAAAAGAAGCAGTGAGTCTGTGCTTAGAGTGCTCGATCATGTACAATACAACTACTCAGTTAATTGCCAACGTGAGGAGCAATCTGTCCCCTGCAAATTCTCTGATTCAAATTCAGGGTTTTGTGTGCGCCATTTGGTAAAGAGAGAAATCAAACACCATTTAATTATCCTCTTAGTCCTTGGATCTATCTGTGATGTCCTTGGGCTTAGTCACCAGAGGGCATGAGTGGGTGCTTCAGGCCATCTTTATGCCAGTCAGTACCTTTTGGGGCCAGTGTGTTTCTGTTCCCAACTCAAGGCACTGATGAACAGCTTCCATTTGTTGTATCACTCAATGGCTTTTAATTTTAGCATTGCCAGCCTCGCACCTTCAAACACTGAAAGTCAGTTCCCAGACATCAGTAATCAAATACATTCAGACACACTTTCCATTAGAACCTGTAAGTCTGATGTTAGATTATGTTTTCAGGCTTCTCTCAGTAATCTTGAGACCTTAAACTTTATTCTTTGCTTGAAATGAAAACTTCAGGTGCAGTTTGATTCCAGGAGATACATCTAGTAACAGGAAAGGAAACCACAACGACTACTTTATTTTGGCTTTTCCTTACCTTGAAATGTGTTTATTTTCTGATCACTGCTTACCTTTGATTGCAACGAACCTTTTCTCTAGAGTTAGAGACTCTGAGTTAGCGTTTTCCTTCCTAAACCAGTCAGCGTCAAACTTTGATTTAGAAGGTTGGGTGCTTTTAGTGGTGATGCTGTCCCATTTATTCCTCTAGAGATGTACAAACACTGATATATTTAAATTTTATTATTTGCTGTGGACCAGATGTAGAGGTGACATAGGTAGCTTCCATGTGGATTAGAGGCTGGGAATCTAAACTAATGAAAAATTAATTGAAGTCAAAATCTTAAAGTTATGATACAGTGTAGAGATCAGAATAATATAGTAAAATATAGCAATTCCTCCCAAGCTATGTAACTTTACTAAAGCTTATGAAGTGTCTAGCATGTTAAAAAAAGCTATGTAAAGTAGTATTGTTTTGTTGGGTATATTCAGTTTAATTTCATCACCGTTCCTTTATGAAGTGGATTGTCCTTTTTATGTCAGCAAATGTTGCTTTTGCTTGTGTAAAAGTTCATAGCAGCTGGAATCAAATGCTTTACACTCAAACTAGAATGATTATTAGGAAGGTAATCTCTGATCATGCTGTTACCAGCAATATTTAATGTGTTTTAAATAATTAAAAATGCTAATGTGAGGTCTTGTAGAGAAACTACACAGTTAAGACCATTAACAGCATAAGATCTAGTCAATGAGTTGTTTGGTGTAAATTCTTTGTCACTACGAAAAAACCCCCCGACCAACATCCATATGAAAACAGGCTGTGTAATGCAAGTCTGCTAGCTCTATGCTCTGAACTGCTGAGAGGATTGTAGATCTTTCAAATTTAGTCAGAGCTTTGACTTCTCCAAGGGCTTCAATAACATTTTTAGGGAAGAAGAAACTGATTTGTCCTTAAATGTGTCCATGAAGAAAAGATTTGGAGGAAGAAATCTCTTTTGGTGTTACCATATCCAGGAAAATCTTAACTGTTTTCCAAGATATGAAGAGCCTATATTAACAGTAATAGGCCACTGTTATCCTGTTTGTAATTCATGGTTTCTTCTGGTTTTGAATTCCTTCTCTGCCTGCAGTGTGGTTTGGGTAGAGGTGTCCACCGTGGCCTCTAGGAATCCCATCTTGGAGCATCCCCACAAGAAAGTGAAACTGCTGGCTAAGTTGGTTTGATGTTCAACACCATTGATTTGGTGCCGAGTGAAGTGCATCTTCTCCAGGGACTGCACATATCCCCACTTTGTCTAGCTGTGGCTTGCTTGTTGCCTGACTGCCTTTTCCAGTTCTCCCCATCCAAACCCAAAGGCCTGTTCCATGCTGAAAGCCTAGGTATCAGGGAGAAGTTCAATAAGTTACCTCTAACTGCCTGAGGAGCTCCACTCCTTTTATTGCAAGATGATGATTGAAATATGAATGGTTGATTATTTCAAGATTTAATTTCTTTCCTGACTAGTGGGAATGCTTTACACTTATGTACCCTTGGAGAACTGCTTACTGGTAGCTAGGCATTTCATAATTTGCCTAACTGCATCTGTAGGATTGATCTAGCATTCATATTTCACTATCTTTTTCTTTTTTCACGCATGCAGCAGCCTTTCTACTAGCAAGCTATGAAATATTACAATAAAAAGATTCACAGAAATGAAGCTGTTGAAATAGGAGTTCAGTCTAATTCTCACTGAAGATCTTGACCAAATTATTGATGAATTTGAAAATAGCGAGGTTTGACCTGAAATGAATAGTAGGATATGATATGTTTTGTGGAAGTTAATGGATACTCAGGGTTTTTGTAAGTCCAGATAATCAGTATTTGCTGTGGCTTTCCCAGACGTCATAATTAGCAGAATTGTCTTTCAAGAAGGTTTCTTAGTGTGACTTAATTCTGAAACATTCTATTTTGCCTTTACTTTTGGCTCTTGGCAGCACAGTATTTAAAAGCAAAAATTTTTGTGATTGTTGGGCATTTATGCAAGGTGCTTTTATTGGTTTGGAGTTCCTTTGAGTGATGACCATCTATCAGAGAACTTCTTGAAAATACCCTCACTGAAACTTCCGTTACATAAAATAAATTCTTTTGCTTTCTGTCAGGAGTAATTCAGGGCTCAATTTACTCAACTAAACATGGATGTCTAGCGCTGTTTGAGATGCTGATCCAGAAGAGACTGGATGGCCTCTGTGTCCAGTGTCATAGCTCTCACTCCCCAAGGAGATGCCTTAGTTACTGTAGGGGGTCTGAAATGACAGTAAATGTCTGTATATTATCCACTGAATTTAAGTCTTAATTGAGCTTAATTGGAAAAAAATAAAAATCAGTGCTTGCATGTATTGCTTTCACATTGTTATTTTTGTCTATCAAGTGAAATAATCACCAAACTTCATATAAATGGCAGTTGCACCAGAATTGCTACTGAGTTTTCCTATCCTTAGGAAAAAAAAAAAGATGAATTTTTCTTTTTAATGTTAGAGTATGTTCCCTTTGGACTGGTTTTAATTCCAGCCAGGAGTTCAAAAGATTCTTAGGCTGTTGTAATAAAAGGAAAGACTGCAACTCATAAATGTGCTGGACCAGGACACTTAGAGAGGCATGGAGGTGTATGCATTTGATATGGTTTTGATAAATTTCCCCTTTTTGCCCCTTCTGTTTCTTTTTAAGAGATACAATCTCTTCAAGAAGATTGGAATGTGGAATAAATAGGACATATGGGGCTAATATGCCCTTGCATGCATGCAGTATATTCATAATCTTTTCAACTGTACCATAGAGTATCACACAAAGCACAGAATCATCTAGGCTGGAAGGGACCTCTCGAGATCATTTAGTCCAAACCCCCTTTCCAGCAGGGTCAGCTAGAGCAGGTTGTCCCTGACAGTGTCCCAGGTGTGTTTTGACTATCTCCAAGAATGAAGACTGTACAACCTCTCTGGGCAATCTGTTCTGGCGTTCAGTCATCGTCACAGTAAAAAGTGTTTTCTTGTGTTCAGATGGAATTTCATGTGTGTTAATTTGTGCCCATTTAGTTATAGAAAAAGCAATGTTTTAACTTGAATTATGAGTAGCTGTTTGTAGCACTTAGCGATTTTTAAAAAGAGAATTATTGTCTTTATAATTAAAAAACCCTCTTAGAAACAAGTGCTCCTAGAGCCTATTAAATTATTTTTATTTATATTGTCGTGTATACAGATGTTGTCTTGGCAAAAGCTGAGCTCCAGTTGTGTACAAGGAATTATGGTTGATGATGTTTAACTTTCCCAAATGTAGTGGGCTTCTAGTGACTGGCGTGCAGTTCACAAACTTCAGTTAGGCATTTAGGATTGTCTCCACAAATCATCTTTTGCTTAGTTCTCGGGGCAGTGTTCACAAACCCTAGAGACTTGGTGAGGTTCCCAGTTTGTCTGGGATAGACGCTTATGAACAAGGATTCTCAAGGAGCCACAAGGTGTTTGCATGTATATGAAGGGAAGAACAGGATGTCAATTTAGCTGATACAAAAAATTGGAGGTATGTGTGTTTAAAATTCCTCACTCTTCTGGAATTAAGCACTCAACTGTAGCCCTACAAAGCCTTTCATAGGTGCCTACATTCACAGTGCCCTTAAGAATTTAAGCAGCAAGTTGTTTCACACAAAAAAAGCGTTTTATTTCTTTCTTTTGACATTTAGATTCTCCTGTTTTTTATTAAGATAATCTAAGAACTGTTGATGCATCACTCACCTAATCAGCTTGCTGTGATGGGCATTCAAACCTGTTCCTCTCATCTGCTATGAAGAGTGAAGTAACTATCAGACTAGAGGTAGAATTAGATACTCATGAAGTTATTCTCCATTCCCTCCTGCTTTTATGGTTTATTATCCCACTAAGAATGTGCACTTTGGGTCCGAAGAAAAGTGAGTAAGAATAGGTATCCGTAATCCAGTGATGAAGACTGTGTCCTGGGGATAGGGAGACCTGGTTCTATCCTGGAAGCTGGGATCAGAATGTTGAATTGGTATTTTGAAAAGAGGGCTTTAATACAAGTTTCATGTCCAGGCTGGTACACAAGTATTAAGGAAACGAGAGATTTGAGTGTACTCTTTTTTGCTTGGTCAGCTTAAAAGCGGAGCTGATGCAAAATATAGCTGTTCAAGGTTTTCTGGTTAAGTATCTCTGCACTCACTGAGTACTTTTGCACGTTTCCATTACTGAGATAAGGTTATTGCTGAGAAGTGACAGCAGATGATGCAGTTTCTAGAGCTGTCATCATAACTGGTCTGTCTTTTGACTGCCAAATGTGTCAACAGTTAATGCTAGTCAGATCTGACTTGTGAATTTATACAAGTTCTACAAAAACCCCATTGAACCATCCAGTCTGTCTTGAAATCTTTATGTACCCAAAGGATTTTAAGTATTAATTCTGGGATTGTTTCTGCAAAAAAGTAGTGCACATTGAAATTTGATGTTTGCAAACAAGAACTCAAATGTCTCTCTAGTAACCTAATTGATAGAGCTTAATTAGAGTGATCTTTTACTTTAGTTTTAGTATAAGGTATGATCTCGAAGTGTGTTTCTTAAAACATATTGTCAAAATGACTCACTATAAAATGCATCATATGCATCCTCAAAATGAGTCTTTTTAGATGGTTTCCTGTCACCTCCCCTCCCTGCTTGATATCCCTACCTCTGCTCTGAGAGGAATTTTTATTTGCTGTACTGACACTGGGTATTAACAACAGCAGTCAGCGTCGGAACATTTTCTGGGTATTTGGTTTGGAACACAAAATAAAGTCTGTTAGAAATGGAAAATATGTTGAGCAGAGGACAAGAGAAAGCAGGAAGTGTTCTGTTTCAATAGAACATGATAGTATGAAGTCTAGGCATCTTGTGCAAAGGTATCCCTGGAGGACAAGAATGCACTAATTCTACCATCAACTTGGGTAGGGCATTCAGCTGTTTTCCTACATAAAAGGTCAGATGTCCTGATGTTTTCCTTTGTGTTGCCAGCAGATCTGTGAACCACAGCTTCACCCAGGGAGTGGGAACTGTACAATTCCCAACCGTCTTAATGCTTCAGAAGCTCACGCACTATAGCAGGTTGCACTCATGGGGAGTAGGGAGAAGGCCACGGTTAGTTCACCTAGTAAATCTGTCCCTCGATACCTGCCCTGGGTCGAGAGCATTTTCTTTCTGTTGGTATAGTAAGAGTTTTTTGTCTTGGTTAAATCAGTTTTGCTTCCTTTGTCCAGTTACAACTTTGTCCAGCCCTGTGTATATAGTGAAGCTCCTGCAGGTTTTTGGCTATTGGGTGCAAAAAATCCCTCAGACTTCTTCCACGCTACTTTCTTCCACCCCAGATCAGGCTTATCTGTGTTCTTTTCTAGCTTAGCTAATTAAGGCTATAGGTAGCAGTGACTGTGTAAACATGTTACAGGGAGTGAATGAAAGAAATAGTGGTGTACAGTAATAACATATTGTATGTGATGGAAATTCTGTTTTTTCTAAACGATAGGTGCTTTTTTGGTCCGCAGAAGGCAGTGTAAAACAGAGTGAAGGGCTGGAAGAAACCATCCGTCATGGGGATAGCAAGTGAGGGATTGTAGCTAGGGAAACCAGTGTCCTTCCAGAATGACATAGGCTTAATGCTTTGTTAATCTGTAACCATGGTGCTCTCAGTGCTTCTGAATGAAACTTTTGTGTGGTTTAATGAAAGTTTGAAATAAAAAGAATATAGTTCAGGTATGCTGAGAGCCCTAAAGAAAGGGGGCAAAAAGAAGTTACCACTGCAGACATAGTGGTACAAGTTCTAAAGCTCAGGTTTTGCATGCCCCAGATCACAGTTTTGTGAGACAGTAACTGCTACGCAGCAAGCAATATGCAAGATGACTTGTATACATATCTCCTATCTTGTTTTCCTTCTGATAAGACCTACAGCTTTCTTCTTAAAGACAAGCATAGAATTACAACATACAGGAGCATCTTTACAGTTACTGCTGCATGTTTAACTGTGACAGTGTCGGTATGTTTATATGTAACTCATACTGGAAGAGTTCTCTACAAAATCTCATAGCTGTCTTTTTCGCCTAGAAAGAAACAAAGTCAAGTGTCAGTCTGTCCTGTATGTCCTGTGAGACTATGTCTTTCTGAAATATATAATTTTTCAAAAATGTAGTAGTAGTAGTAAGTAGTAATAATCGGGATAGCCTACTACAAGGTGGAGGAGAAAACTTTTGGAGGGAAACTCTTTTCTGCCACTTGCTGTTGGAGGGTAATTAAATAATTTCCCATCACAGAAGAAATGGTATGTGATTAGTGTGGGGGGCAGATGGAAGGTGGCAGAAGTGATCAAGCCTTCTCTGAGGCAGCTGGTCATCCTGGAAGGAGAACTTCCACCAGGAAGATGGGTCTGGCAGGAAAAGAGAAGTGCAGCAAGGAGCTGTGAACTTTCAGTGCAAGGGACAAGACTGAGAGACCATTGAGAGGAGCGGGGAGCAGATGTCTGTGAGGCTCTATGTGACTGAAAGAGGATATTCCCCAAAAGTGGAGATGACTGTGCAGACTTTACTGCTTATGTCTTTCGTGATTGCAGTGTGTAAAAAAAAACTTGAGGTGGGCAGCCCTCTCCATTCTCTCCCCTTACTTCTCACCCGCAAACAACTGCCAGAAATACGTTTGTCTGTAAGTCTTACTTATTCTGGTCATCTAATTAGTTTGAATTTTCTCTTGCAAAATGTAATTCTTTAATGTTTTAATCAAATCTGGCTTTTCTGTATAAAAGTATTTTAATCACTGAGTTTGTTGTAAGGAAAAGGTCTCGATTAGATGGATCTACTTCAAAGCTCTAGCTTTGGACCTTCAGGTCCTGTGACCCCTACTTAAACTTGTGAGTCAATTAGAAGTGAATAGTATGAAAAGCTACTCGTGAAAATTCCTTTTATACTTAAAGCAGCTTGCTTGAGCTCAACAGTAATACAGACATCACTGTAATACAAGAGTTCATGCTGGAATGGCATAAACCAGGTTTATAGAAGTTTTAATGTAATCTAAGTGTGAAGAAGGGCCCTAGGGTAGTGTCTGTGTGTCGTACTACTATTGTTATCTCCCATTGACTTTATTTTTAACACAAACATAAGTCATATGAGAATAATTTCACTTTGCCTTTTTTTTTCTTTTTAAATCAAATATTCGTGTGTTAGGAGGTGTTGCAATTAGAAATACCTATGCCTTTTCTTGTAGTAAGGTAATCATTGGCAACTTCAATTTGGGCATCGGAGCACTTAGCTTCTTTTTTAGCATTCTTAGCTTTATGGGCGTGTAACTTTTTAACACTTTTTAAATGGTAACTTAAAGAAAAAAATGTGGAAGAGCTGTACTGACTGCATAGAACAGCAGCATAATTTGAACCATTAGCACTGAGCTCTGCTGCCTGAGTTAACTGTCAGATATTATTCATTATAATCCAGCACAGTCAGCAGAAAGTGAAGGCAAGCGTTCTGCAGATCCTTCTCAACAAAAAAAACATGTGAAACTTGGTGATCTTGATTTCTATTCTAAAATGCAGATGGAACAGGCTTCAACAGACATTGATTATTTTGGTTGCTTTCTTCCAAATTTGATGTTTTTCGATCATGCAGGTTTTAGTCCAGGATCTTCCCTGCCCTTGGCTCTTTTGTCTTTCTTCTCTGTGCCTACCCAGTCTTCACTCCTGAACTGAGCATTCAGTGTTTTTGTCCAGCAATTAGTTTTGTTCCCAGCTGAGCTCTGGCTTCTCTTCCTGTGATCATGCTGTAGAAAAATCCATCATTTCTCCTTATCTGGGCCAGATACTCATCTGATTTTAGTATTGTGCACTGTTCCACTCTTTCCACTCCCCTTTTGCAAAAGAGTAAAACCAAGAAACAACTGCAGCCATCTCACCTGGTCTTTATTGCCAGCTTGCTCCTTATCCTCTTTTGTTTACTTTTCCATCTTCTTTCCCGCTCTTCATCTACCTTTTGGCCTCGTCCAAATCTGTTTCATCATCATGATGAAGGACTCCCTGCCCAATTTGCTTAAAGTTGCCAGAAATCTTTTGATGCCCTCTTCTCTCTGCAGAAAGGTATTTGTAAATATCTTTGTTTTTCTGCATTGAAGAATGGAGAAATAGTTGGTAAGCCAGTTATGTCGCAACAGGCTAGAAGGCAGCTCCTGTTCCTCCAGAGCAGAATTGTGTACTTTACTGTTTGATTTAAATGGAAGATTATTTTTTCTGTCAAAAGAAAAAAAAAAAAAAAAGAGAATCCAGAAGCTCTGTAATAAAGGAAGATTCTGAATGCCCTCTTCTGTCTTTGACTTGACTGGAAATTTTAACTTTGTACAAAGAGTGTTGTAAATTAGCAGCATATACATTAACAAAGGATCTCCTATTACATATTTGATTTTTTTAATATTCATTAATAACTGGTCCACATCCCCCCCCTTTCCATGAAAGACAAAATGTAGTAAGTAGAGAAAAACACATTTATAAATGTGCCTAAGGTGGTTCCTGTGTTAGGAGTTTGCTAGAACTTTGAATGTTCTTGCACAACACTTGTGTTTGGTGCAGGGATTTAAGAGCCTTTTTTTGTCCTAGTAACATTGCATGGCCTATTCCAGGCCAGAGCTTGAAACTCAAACATCCTTGTCAGTAAACCATTACAACAATCTTGACCTGAGCTATCTAGTGCTCTCCCAAAACATGTCCAGGCATGGCTTGGGAGTTAGCCAGTGACTTTTCGCAATTAGTTGTTTGGATGTGGCCATGTATTTTGGGGGCCACAAGAGACTGGATGTGGTCTAGCCATCTGTATGGACAATGGAACCAGCACTGAAATTGATAAATTTGCTACTGTTGCTGAAACTTTCCCTCCCTTCTGAGGATGCATGTGGGTGAAATTATCTACACTTCCGATGAAGAAATGTCTAGGGTTTCCTTTGGCCTGTTAATGTATATGAAAAATTTCATGCTAATTTAATGATATGAGGTAAAATTGATAGCTATTTTTGTGATCAGTTACTGTATGACATGAATAAATTGTTAAGATAGAAACATGGAGGCCTGTTACTGACCTGTTGCAATACTCTGATCTTTGGAGAGCTGCCAGTTAGTCGTGCTGTTATGTACAGTATGTACAGTACAGGCTTTTTCTTTTTTCTTTTTTCTTTTTTCTTCCTGATTCCTGGTATTGAAAGCACCAGTAGAACATACAAAGTATTTCATACTATTGTAATTATGCTGTGAGGTGGGGAGAAAGACTCCTTGAAATAGTCTGGTCACTGACCTGTAGGTATAGATTATCTTGAACCATAGCTCTGCCACCACGTGGCTACTGAAGGTCATTCTTAGAAGGTGCAAGTTTACCTAGCTACTGCTACTCACAGCCCTTTTCTTTTAAACTTAATGAATGCTATTTTTGTGGAGAACGTTGAAGGACTGTTGCAGGCCCCATAGAGGTGTATAAATTCTCTCTGCTTTTGTTGGAAGATATATTCCTTTACTGGAAATGCCATTAGTTAACAGAGCTCATGATTGTGTAGTATGCAGACACATAACCGGTCACCTCAGTTATAGAAGGCTGTCCACTATTCAGCAATCACTTATGCTTTTCTTGGTATATTTATGTGGTTTTAAGCAGAAAATGTGATTATTTATGTTTCAGACAGATTATAAAATGTATATGTTCATGTAGACTAATTACTAAGATTGTAGACTATCTGCAGTACTGTATACGCCTGTCTAGCGTAAATACTCCATATGCAGATTTCAAGTGGTTTCAAAAACATACTCATGTATTTTTGACTCTTATGACCCTAGAAAAGAATGATTACTGTGTTCAATGACAGCACCTTGATGATTGTGACAGTTAAAAATCCAGGTCTCATCTGAGTGAGGCCCTGATGAAGTTAACAGCGTTTCAGACTACGATTCACTCTTGTGTGTCCATTTCAATGTTGGTTTCTAGAGTTATCAGGAGAAAGAATTATAATTGCTGTAGCTCAGTTTCTGTTGGTCTCCACTATAAAGCATTCTGACCTCATTTAGAGAAGCCTTCCGCGTTTTGCAACAAACATGTCAAATTTCCCAGAAGAAAAATGTTTGGGTTTACAGAATCATAGAAT
>VZSC01003120.1:371307-434647 GCA_013398225.1 Steatornis caripensis | reverse complement strand
AGGGGGAGGATCACCTCCCTCGACCTGCTGGCCACACTCTTCTTAATGCACCCCAGGATGCCATTGGCCTTCCTGGCCTTTCTGTTGACTATTCTGTTAAAATCAATTTTTTCTTTTATACCTGGTATATGAAGTTGAAATGTCATGTGTCGGCTGTCCTGGCTGTTACACCAGTTAACAATTCGCCGTACAACCCTGTTCCTAGTGACTTCTTTCTTTAGACACTTGAGCTGTTCAGGATGTAGTTTTCTATGCCCAGGCTGAAGTTCTAGAAGTTGCTGGTTTTGAGCATGAGGTAGAGGAAAATGGTGTTTGACCTAGCTAAACACAAAATTGTATCTGAACTGTGTGGCTGTTACTCCTTCTGTGGTTTGGAGTAAGGACTTGAAATCTACAGGGAATCCTCAGTGGTGTTCCTTATATTGCATTCAAGACAGTCCAGCTAAACAAAGTTATCAGCCTCCAAAATTCAACACTCTTGGATGGTTCTCTTTGTTCTTTCCACTGCTGTGGTGCAGGTGATAGCACTTGCAGAAAGGTAGATGTCACTGTGCCTCTCTGGCAAGTAGGAACTGTAGTTTTGTCTGTAGAATGAAGAATTGTAATTCAGGAGAATAGGAAAGAGATTAATATTCCTTTCTTGTAGCTTACTTGTTTGTTGGTCATCTGGGGAACAACTAAGGGCTTGATTCTGCCTTCACATAACCATTGCAAAGTCTCCCTGAAATTAGTGTAGTGGCTTTCAAAGTAAAAGTACCAGTCAGTGTAAGATTAAGGGGCAAAACTAAGAACAAATTAGTGTAAGCAAGGGACTGGATTATTTGTAGTTTTGTGTGTTTAATTAGTAACGCTACAAAAGGGTGATTGTGTTGTTTCAGTATTGATCTCAGTGAAAGCCTCTGATAGCACCTGGAATAGGGCATCATTTTAATTGGAAAGCAGAAAAAAACCCCTGTTATTAAACATGAGTGATTATTACAGGGGCACACTGGCAACCAGCAGAGATGGAAAAGTTGTGTCACCTTATTCAGGTACTGGGAGTTCAGTGTCAGATCTGTAATGGTTTGACAACTTGGGTGAATAAATTATCTGTTATAACATTCTTTATCCTTTTTGTTACAAAAGCAGCTTTCAGTAGTCATTAAGCAGCATAGGTTAATTTATATAGTCACTTTTAATATTTTGCCTTTTAAAAAAAACATGTAGAGTTTATAAATCTGATCATACTGCTTGTATGTATGGTACTATTTGTATTTACCAGAAGGTTTCTTTATAGAATCATAGAAAGGTTTAGGTTGGAAAAAACCTTTAAGATCGTCGAGTCCATCCGTTAACCCAGCACTGCCAAGTCCACCATTAACCTGTCTCCCTAAGCAGCACATCTACATGTCTTTTAAATACCTTCAGGGATGGTGACTCCACCACTTCCCTGGGCAGCCTGTTCCAATGCTTGACACCCCTTTTGGTTAAGAAATTTTTCCTACTACCCAATCTAACCTCCCCTGGTGCATTTTGAGGCCGTTTTCTCTCATCTCATCATTTGTTACTTGTGAGAAGAGACTGACTCCCACCTCTCTACAACCTCCTTTCAGGCAGTTGTAAAGAGCGATAAGGTCTCCCCTCAGCCTCCTTTTTTCCAGGCTAAACAACCCCAGCTCCCTCAGCCATTCCTCATAGGACTTGTGCTCCAGACCCTTCACCAGCTTTGTTGCTCTTCATCCAGGTTGACAGTGGTACTTGGTCATAGTGCTGATCAGTCAATGAAAAATGTTTCTCTGGGGGAAGTGGGAGCTGCCTTTTGGAGTATAAAGTAAACCTATCCCCCCTTCCCCTACCAAACTGTGTCTTTAGGAAAAATTAATATAGTCAATGCATGAGTTTAGGTGCATGGCAAACCTCTTAGGCCTGTGAGATGAAAGGTTTTTATAGCTGTATGTTATTCTGGGAAGTTAAGCAAACACCAGTGGATGCTTCTGCCCTACTCTTCAAATTGAGGGATTTTTGGGAAGATAGTTCCCTCCTCACCACTCTTCTACTTTTTTGAAATAATACATGTTCTGGGTTTGCAGAAAAGAGACGTGCCTGAAGGGCTGTAGGTGCAGGAAGTCCAGACGGTAGGGTGTGAATTTCTAGAAAAGACTACAGAAAAGGCCACTTGATGACTGTACTCAATCTAGCCAATAAAATTTCTCATGCACCTTAACTATATGGTATGTCTTTCTGCAATAGAAGAATTGAAGAAAGCTGCTTTTGAATTACACGTCTTGAAAGTATTGATCTTTAAGGCTGAGGCTGTGTATGCTTTGAATTTTAATGATGTTCTCCTTTCTCTCTTTCTAGCTGGAATGTTTGCTGCTTTCCCTACAGGATTATAAGCTTTGATATTCAGAAGAGCAAAACTGAAAGATGCCATCTGAGACGTGCCTGAGGTATAGTACTTGGTAGCATGTAGGAAGTCATTCACTTTTAGGATGATGTTTACCAAAGCATTGGTTAACAGAGCAGAAAAGTGAAACTAATATTTTGGTTCATTAGGTAGGAATTCACATTATTAAATACGTATCCATGTTATAACCTGCAAAATACTAGTTTCTTGTTGCCTCTTATCTCTAGCAGAGAGAAATGTTTTCCTGGGGTTGATTTCAGACCCACAGTCTCATCATATGTTATCTTGTTTATGCCTTTATCTATACTTGGAATTTTTGATTGTAGAGAAGCAACTGGTGTTTTACATTTGTGCATCTGAATTGGTGGCTGGTGATCACTTTTGGTGTGTGTAGTGTTCCAGTATTCAGGACATATGTTTTTCCATCAGTTCTTTGAAATAGCTTCAGTGCATTCCCTCCAAGTCTTTTCTGTCTTCCAGAATCTCTCATTCTGTCTCTTTGCCTATTATAGAGTCTTAAACATCTATATGTATTTGCCAGTCAGCCTTTTTCTTTTATTTGTATTGCCCATTGTCTCATCAGAGAATTTGATATTTATAACTTAATTAGTTTCTGGGAGCATTTTCAGGCAGAACACTCAGCAGAATTTATTAGTCTAGTTGCTTTTATGCAGAACCTTACACTTGTCGTAGTTGTTCTATTTTACAGGGTAGTTAATACTCGTGGGCTGATCTGGGAGCTCAGAGATCTACCTGACATCTACTGGGACATTGTATAGTTCCAGTTCCGTTCCTGTTTCCCTGCCATGCTTCTGCAGCAGAAGAGAATCAGGAATTCCTTGCATTTTATGGCTGTTGAGTTTATCAACTGACAGTATCACTACAGAGTGACCGTGTTATGCTTAATGAATCAGTGCTTTTTCATTTATAAATTCCAGTTAAATTGCCTTGCATAGGTATACATTCTTCATGTGTTGTTAACAGAAGAGTTACAGGCAATTGATTTTTCACTTTGGTCACTGAATTGAAAAAAGGATTATGATAGAGCTCAACACACATGTATATGTATAAAAATTTCCCCACAAAAATTACCCTTGTGCCTTGTCCCTCCAATCTGTTTTCTATTGAATGAAATAGTCCTTTTCTTGTGGAAGTTCTCCTCAGGATGATGGTGAAAAAAGCAAAAGGAATGGAGGTCTTGGTTCACAACGTTGGGAGAGAGGCTAATAAAAACAGAAATAAAGAGAAACCATCTGTAGGTGTAAGAATATCAGTGGGGTTACACAAACAGAACAGCTGAAGGAAAAAGAATCATTTGAATGAATCATTTTGAAATGTACATAGTGTATGTCCACATGTGAAACCTAAACTATTAAAGAGGGTATGAAATTCAGATACAGGTTATTCGTGTGTAATTTTCCTTTGGCTGTCCTTCTTCTAGAAGTAATGTCTTAGTTCTTGTCTTTTTAAAATATTAGATTATAGCAAACAGTGTGCAAGGCGGGTCTGCATCAGTTTACAGATGCCCAAGGTGCAGGAGTGGAATATGCAGTAGAGAGAGTGTGTGTTGATGGGAAAGGAGAATAAAGCAGCCACACAGCTACTGCATGGCATGTGTATGGAGTGAATTGCATGACTAATGGAAAGATCATAGTTTATTTACCCCTTACTAAAAAAATTATATATATATATATGTACACTTTTGGTTTGATTTGCTCAGGAATGGCTCTGTGTAAACTCACCTTCTATAAAGACCTGGATTCTCGGACAATATGAATTGGTATAGTCTCACAGATTTCAAATAAACTGCATTGTTTAGTGCCAAAGAGGATTTGCAGATTTGTTTGATTTGTTTCTGTTTACATCGACAGTTATATTGTCTTTTCCTTCTGTTGTAGAAAAGGAAGCTGCAATCAGACAATCCTAGGCTGGATTATATGGAAATCTTGTATTCATACAAGAAGATATTCAGAGGTGGTGAAAGGCCTCAACATTTTAAAAACAAGGAAATGTCTTCCCCTCCCTCCCAATACAAAATTAAAAAAACCAACCAACCCCCCTGCCCCAAGCCCCACAACACTTCATAAATGTGAATGACCTGAAATGCTCTGAAAAGATTCAGTAATGCAGTATCAGACTTAAACAGCCACCTGAGACCATGACTTTTCATACTTTTTAGTAGGACTAGTTACATACATACATACATACATACATATGTGCCCCTTTCCAGTAATGCATTGATTTGAGCCCCTTAAAGCTTTCTGTTGCTCCATTGACCTAGGCCCTTTATTCTTCTCACTTAATTCTAAAATGATTGGGAATTAATTGTTTGAGTCCAGCTGAATTCCAGTGCAGCAAATGAAAATCAGAACAGTTGAGGGTTTTAAATTCACGTATATAATCAGGTTTCATAATTCTTCGTTATACTGAGCTTTTCTTGTCATCTCTATACCATATAAAGGATTTTGCGTGACAGGGTTCATGACTGGTTTTTTTCTTTCCAAGAATTATCAAACCATCTTGTCTTAGAAAAAGTTCTGACAGAATCTGCTTGTTGCCTACACTTTTTTTGACATAATCTTTCCCCTTTCCCCTCTCAGTGTTCAGGAAATGCTGACAGGTCAGAGGCTTTGTCAGTCCAGCTCCCATAACGATGCTGTCCTGGCAGCCCTGAACCAACAAAGAAGTGATGGCATACTTTGTGATATCACCCTTATTGCTGAAGAGCAGAAATTCCACGCACATAAAGCAGTCCTGGCAGCCTGCAGTGACTACTTCCGAGTAAGTCTAAAGATCTTTTTCTTGTAATAATATTAAGAATTGTCCCAGGCAGGGCAGGGATAGTTACAGTTATCATACTGAACAAGCTTTAGATTTGAGCCTGTAGAAAATTCAAGATTATTGCATGTTCAGTAGAGTATGCAACTTTAAATATCCACATACATGTCATAGGAAAGATTATGTTCTTAACATTTTATGGTTTTTATCATTATTTATGATTAGTCTTCCTTTCCTGCCCCACAATAGAGATAGGCAGTACACATCTTTCTATGAATCTTATGCCCCAGTAAAATCAGAAAGTGGAAGTTTTTTTGTAGAACCTGGACATTTGAGACAGTTGTGATTAGAGAGAGCATGGAGGGATGAGGGGATGGAATTTAAATATTAATAAATGCAATTCCGGTCAGCTTGAGAGTGGATTTTTGTGAGGATGTAAATTGTTACTCTCAAAGAGGAGGCCATAGTGATTTTTTAAGTGTAATAAAGCTTATTTTCAGGAACAAGTGTTTCTGAAATGTAAGGTTTACAATACTCCCTGGGAAATCTAATTCAGATACTCGGCATGGAAAATTGAACCCAGGTGCTAAAATTTGAGGAACTGAAAAACTGAGTTTTCTAATAGGAAGAGCATTCTTCGTATGAAGCCATTCTACTTGTCTTCATTGTAATGTACCTGTTCAAAGCATTGGACTGTCTTGTAGCTCTTTAGTTGACTGATGTTTTTAAGTGTGAGTCATCCTGTTGTTATTCAGAGACTAAAGCTGAAATTAATTTAAAGATCATTTTTCTCTAACAAAGTAAGTTTATTTAATATTTTGCCCACACTGTAATTATAAATACACTACAAACTCTTTATGGTGACCTTTTTGTTATGTTATAATAGTAATACAGTGTATGACAAATGTTCTATATCCTTAATTACCTGAGCAGAATTTTTATCTTCCTGTCAGATCTAGCGCTCTCTTTCGGTTAGAATTGAGACTTAATTTATTCTGTGTATTTAAGAAATATTGTTAGCCTTGATGTTACTCTCACTGTGATGACGTTGAGCCAATTGATTGCTCATTTTTGATCTTGTATGTATTCTTATGTGTTCTACTAGTGCAGACCATGTGCTGCCATAGCTGCTAATGCTGCTTTGTCGTGGTGTCTTGGCATGCTGTAACACAGATTACTTACCACTTTTTTCCTTTTACCCCAGTGCACAGAGAGGGATTTTGGAGTTCTCTAGCTCTGGCAAGTGCTATGTATACCAGTTGATGATAGATAAACCAGAACAGCAGCCCTATAGTATGATTGAAATATTTTTTAAATGGTTTCATATCATTCCTCTGCCTCTGTGACATACATTCCGTCCAGAGCTCGTACCCTGTGCATAGAAACATCATAGAGTGGGCACCTGTACCCAGTGTTCAAGCAGCGTGGTAGGAACAGCTTCTATCTTGGCCACTCACTGATTGACCTTGAGACTTGGGGCATGGTGATTCACGCTGTTATTTACAATTTAATTACGTGATATTTTATTGCAAATTAAAATCTTAATGCCCTAAGGAAAAGAAAGAAAAACAGTTTTACAGTAGATCAAATTCCTAATTGCTATGTAAATGTTTTTCTATTAAGAAAAAATACTGAAATTAGCTGTGCAGCATTTAGTAATTTGATCTGCCTCAAAATTGTTATAATACAGTAGGAGATATTCTTCAGACTTTAGGTATCAGCTGTAAAAATGGAATTCATGCTTTCTGAAACCAGCCAAACAGTTTCTATTATTAATGACCAAAAAGCTTTGTTAGAAAATTCTAATATGAGATTTATGTTCTGTAGGAAGATGGCAGAAAAGTAACCGTATATTATGTTCCCGATTCTAAAAATTTAGAAGAAGCAAGAGCTGATTAAAAAGTAATAATATTTTGTATTTAAACTGAGATTATTTATTTTTTTGTCTAGGGGAATTTTGCCTAATTTGAGCTACCCAAGTATTCATTTTCTAAGATTTAGCAGAATGACACCAGGCTTCATTCAGAGTCAGTAAAGAGAAATAGGCATTTCCAGAGGATGATAAAGGGGGATAGAAGATTTATTTGGAATGAAGTGAATCACCATCTGCAAAGGCCAGATCTCTCTCCACTGGTCATAAAGACTAGACTCATATGCTTCAAACATGGCTGTTAATATTACATAAGATGATTTCTACCTTTAGTTTTTCCTGGATTTTCTTGGAGGAATTCTTGGAAGAACCTTGCAGATTTTCTAACCCTGAAGAAGTCATTGCTGTGGGAAACCTACATTTTGCTAATTTTTGTGAGATTTTTTTTTTACCATGTAAGCACAGAACTGCAATGGACAGGATTCTGGAAACATCAGATATTGGAGTAGCCCGGAATAAAACTGAGATAACAACACTATACATCAGAGTGACACAAATTGCTTGCCTACCGTAGCTTCTGGTTTCTGTGGCTCATAGATTTGATTAATATACTAGCCTACCTTCAGCTTTGTCTGGAGAGGCTGTCATACAATTCTTAGAATCTCACAGATTGTCTGAGAAATATGTTCAGTTCTACACAGGGCTCTCTCAGAATGAATTAGCATGATTTGTTCTGTTTGCTTTCTCTTTTTTGCCACTCTTGTAAAACAGCTTGTACAAGAGACTGGATATTTGCTTTCTACAGAGCCCTTTTATGGTTTTCTGCATGTTCTGTATCTGATTTGATTTAGACAGACCTACTTCTGAAATTGTGCTGTTTTATTGATGCGAATAACAGGTCAGCTCAGCAATGTATTTTTTTCAGATCGCCACTTATTTCTTTCTTTTACTGCAAAGAAAATGTTGCTAACACTTCAGAAGGATAACTAAATGTGTGTCCTTACGGACTGAGGGACTCAAAGCCATTGTACATGGAAGAGTGGGGAAGGTCAAACAGAGGTTGCCTTGTGAATTTTTCTTTGAGGTTGTAGTCTGGAGTAAAATCCTCATTTGCTTTTCTAAGAGAAGCTTGAGACCTGAGCTTCAGCAAAATACTAAGGGCCAGCCTTCTAGGGTAACAGCCTGCCACCCCTTCTTCCAGTTAGTCTTGTAGTTCCAGCTGTGCGGAAACCTTGGAGTTTAACTCCTAAGAGTAGCACCTGATTTGGGAGTTTGTTACATTTGCACACCAAAATGTTGTGTTTTTGTCTTTAACAAAAAAAAATCCCTTAGGAAATTCAATAGAAAGACTGCATTAAAAATACAGACTTAAACTGCAACATCAGACACTTGAAAATGAGTGGTTTCAGTTTATTTTCTGTTCGGTCTCTCCTGAAGGGCCTCTGCTTTCAAAATGAGCTGAGGAATACAGTAGTCAGCTCCATACCCTAAAAGACTCATATAAAGAATATTAAACATATGTATTTTTTTATGACTTCTTTTTAAAGCAACAAACAGAATTTTAGGCAAACTTTTCCATGTGGCATGCTGTTATTTGCTGTTTGTTTCAGCCTATTGCAGTGTGACAAGGCGGCTGAGTTCGTACGTGTGCATTGTGATAGCTCTAGCAAGCTAAGTGATTTCCAATTAAAAGATTCTTTTTCTTTTTTTCCCCTCTGGGAGCAAAATGAAATGTTACTGCATGACTTCATTAGTAGGCATTTACAATGTTGGCAGATGATTATATAACTTCAAGATTTTGTTGTACAAAATGCATTGGTTTTCCAGTCAGAACGACTCCTTTCTTCCTTATTTTTCGTTTGAGTAGGTTTATAGTCACAGGACTTTGATCTTTCTCAAAAAGATGCAGATTTTCCATGTAATCTGGATGAACAAAATTATATTAACTAGAATAGATTTTAAAATGTCAGTAATACTCTAATTTTTTCCACGATGAGCATGTTCAGTTCTTAGAAGAGTCTTTCTTCTCTGAAATGAATGAGTAGATGTTAATTTTGCATACAGACTTTGTACTTACAACTGTCACAGTTGATTCTTAAGCAGTTTATTTTCAGGGTTTTTCTGTGCCATCTTTCCTCTCTGATAACAGATAATTTCTTCATGTGTACACAACATTGCTGATTGTTCTTCTTTTGCAGTACATTGCATTGTTTCTTAATAAGGTTAGAGAATTCATTTTTATAAACAAATCCCTGAAGTGTGAAAGACCGTATGATGTAAATAGCTTTCAAGGTCTTACGTGAATCATAAAGAGAAAAAGGCCCTCCCTAACACCTCTCAGGGATACGTCTAAGGACTTAGTTCTGAGAAATCAGGACTACCTGCTGCTTTTGCAGTGTAATGTGATTTTGTTTTTCAGTATTTTACCGTTGATATGTGTGTACCAAACAAATGGTATTTTCCTTGCTATCATACCATGGAAGTGACACTTTTTAGAAATTGTTTTTTCCAGATAAAATTTAAAAATGTTAACTCTTTCCATTGGACCAAATCGACTCTACTCTCCTAGTAACATCTAGGCATTACTGAGAGTTGTGCCAAAAGAGACTCTTACCCTAACTTTTAGCTTCCTGTGTGGCTTGAGAAATACTTCCTCTTCTTACATGTCTAAACTTTTCCTGGGTTAATTTTAATTTCATTTTCTTAGTTGGAAATTATGATGTATTTGAGAAACTAAACTGTTTCATCTGTATTAATTGCCTAATACAGTTTTGGTAGCTCTCAGTCACATAGATTCACTGTATCATCGAAAATTGTTTCTAAAATAACGCTTTTTTTCATTTTTCCCAAGCACATAGAATCATTGATTTTGTTAAATTTGGTGTACACCTCTTTTTTTTTTTTTAATAATTACTGCAGGTTCTTCAACTCAAATCATTCAAAGTACATCCTTCATAAGGATATTACCTGCTTGTAATAATTACCTAGCAGTAACTTGAAGTGAATTGCCATATACCTGTTGTCTACTTGCAACTTGCACCCAAAAGAGGTGTTGTAATAAATTTGAAACCTTATGTTTTAAGTTAGACCTATCTTTGTGAACAAGAGTACCAAAAGAATGAAATGCAGTTAACAACAGATTCTACTTCAGTTGATGGAACTGCTTGACTCTGTTGTTCAATTGCTTTTCCTTCTTTTATATAAGCTATTGTAAGTAGAATTCACAATTGGAGATCAATGTTTGGAATGGATTTTGGTTTCGTTGAGTTCTGAGCAACTCAGGCAAACAAGGCAGTGGCAAATGCACTCAAACAATTTGTAAATATAAAGGCAACAGAAGTCTACTGTGGAGAAAAGCATCCAAATGAAAATAATTAATTATTGTAAATCAAACAATGTTATCCTAATTAATACTACTGAAACATCTGTTTATATTTTTTCTTAGTAGTGGTTCCAGGCTGTGATTATTGACCTTCTAATGTTCACTACCATACAGGGATGCTGTAAGAAATCTAAGGACTCTTTCAGCATGCTGTCTAAGTGTTTAGCATTATATTTTAATTCTTCTACATGTGAAATCAGCCAAATGTGACACAATACACATGGTTTTGAGTGATGCCAGCAATGCAGAAGATATTTGAAGATTCATAGTAGTGTCTGGTGTTGTGAACATGTTACTTATACACTGCCTGTTGAGAAATAAGAACTCAGTGCAACTTGCTTCTCATTAGAAAAAAAAACTTGCCGAAAATAACAGAAGACCTAGAAAAAATAAGGTTTTTTTGGAAAAGCTGTACTCCTAGCATAATATAAATGTTTAAATACAAATTAGTTTTGTGACTAATTACTTGGTAATCCAGTTACAGTTGAATGTCAAGAAAACAGCACACTCCACTTAAAATATTGTTTGATGTAGGCATTACCAATAGTTTTAGGAAGTTTAATCAAATCGTTGGAAGTAATGTAGCATGGGCAGGTGTGAGGTGGCTTGTATAATGTCAGAACAAACTGTTTTTTACTTCTGAAAGTATACACAGAAATGGTTTGCAAATGTTTTAAAGCTTTCTAAATAAATATTTTAATATTCTTTTAAAGTAGACAAAGTAAGGGAGTGTATCTGGGTTATTTTACTTTGTTCATCTTTATCTTTGCAATTAATGGATTTTTATTCTTGACGCTCTCAAGCAGTTTTTCTTTGCTGCAGACACAATTCCCACAGCTCAGCAGTGTGTGTGCTATCGAAAACATTTACAAGAATCTTCTCTTTTCTGAATTCTATTTTCAAATTCCCAATGGTTGTAGTGCTGTCAGAGTAAATATGTTTCTGTTGCAATTCTCATGGTGTATAAATGAATTAATTGCAATTCTGCTGCTGCTGGATGGTAGCCAATATGGTATCTTATTCTCCGAGTTATCCACTTGATTATTTTTTTCTTTTTCTTTTCAAAGTCCTTATATGGTAAGTAAGTGCACCATGAGTAAGTATGGCCGAATGAACTCTGCAGTTAGTGAGATGGGCCATAGGAGGCTGTGGCTCATAGTCTCGAATGAAATTAGTGTTATGACAACATGTGTTTAGTTACTATTCAATTAATGCATTTTCTCAGTTTAAAAGCAGGACAGAAAGGAGTCATTGCAGCCACATTGCTGTAATTGCCCATTTTCTTTCCCATGATTCTTGCTTTTTCTGGGCTCTACCTCAGTTCAGTTTTGCAGTGCTGCCATAGCAAGTGTTCTGAAGCTGGGCTGGGCTCAGCTGCAGTTTCTGTGTTACAAAGTGTCTGCCCATGGAAAGCCAATTTATTGGGGCAGGCCTGTGGTAGAGAACTGTTTCATAACCATTTTCTTCTCAGTCCCTATACTCTGGTGAAGAAGTCTTGTATTTTAGCACATTGTTGGATGCAGTAGATACTCTTCGATATTTTGCAGTCTCCATTGGTGTCTTCCTACATAACCTCAGAAGAAATTAAAGCTATTATTCTGTGGGTGTAGTGAAGCTGAAAACACCTTCTGCTCCAACCACCCGAGTGAATTATTTGGGCAGCGTGTCACTTTTAGCTTCAGTGAGTAAGACCCACATACCATTTTAATAACATGAGAAGCATCCAAAGAAAGAGGCAAGACTACTGAAGAGCTAAAAACATGATCCATAGATTGCACTTGTACATATAGCTGATGTTAGGATGTTTTAACACTACTGAAATAGCTGGGGTTTTTTTGGATGCTTCCTCAGGGTTTCTTGCATTCCCCTTCATTTGTGTAAGGAGAAGCCCATCACAATGCACATACTTTTGCCTTTTATGTTGCACATGGTTCTTGTTGGAAGTTTTGGAGGAAATACCTTTCTTTAAACAAATTCTTCAATTGCTTCATTGTCACCAGTGCCATTTTTTTTACACCCTGTTAACAACTTCATTTTAGTAGACTGAAATGTCATATTGGCTGGTTGAATTCATGTCACTGTAGGCTTTCATCTAGCAAAAGGTTGGATTTAAGCAGTGGAACCTCTACATTTCACTGTCCTGAACAGCTTTGTGAAACAGTGCTGGTTATTATCTTTGGCAGGAGTTAATCTGCCTAAGTCAACCTGCTTTCAAACTTAGACGTCTGAAACCTCTCTAAGTCCCAATCCACTCTTACTGGATGACCTAATGTGCGAGTGACGAATGAATTAAGCTGCCTCTCTATTTACTACTTAATAGGTAGTGCCCCAAAAGAGATGTCCTTAACAACATTGGGGAGAACGTAAAAATGGCCACGCTGTGTTGGATCGTTGGCTAGTTGCTTTAGCAGTAGCTGTTTGTGATGCCTGGAGAAAAAGAATAAAACCAGGCTATAAGTGTATGTGATATGTCCCTGAGAATTCCCCAGCTGTTTTCATCTCCAGGGCATTTCCTGAGCTGAGTATGATTCCTGTCTATTCAGCAATCATAAATAGGTGTCTTATCCAAGCTTTTATCCTCTTGCTGTTGAGCCTGTGTAAGATTCCTCACCCACTGTGTTCTCTAACAAGGTGGTCTACTGCCTGTTCTGTGACGAACTACTTTTTGTTTGTTCTGAATCTGATTTCCACAAGTTTCATTTGGTTCCTTCTAGTTCTTCTATTGGAAAAGACAACAAACCATCAGTTCTTAGGTATTCTTCTCACGGTACTCGGTCCTCTCTTTTCCGGGTGGAAAATATCTGACTTGCTTAGATGCTACTCAAATGGAAGCTGTTCCATATGCTTGATGATGATTATTTTTGCCCTTCTCTGAAGCTTTTACAACTCCAGTGTATCTTTTGTGAGATCAGAGTAAGAGAATTGCATGCAGCAGTAGACAAAGCATAGATTTCTGCGTGGGCATAGGGTTGAGTTCTGTTTTGTTTTGTCTTGCCTAGCAATTTCTAAGCTTTGATTACTTTTTTTTTTTACTATTGCTGAACACTGGGATGACTTTTTCATGAAACTTTCATATGCTAATTTTATAGCTGCCATTTTAGAAACCAACTTGCTCACCTCATACAGTCCTTTTACAGTTTATCACATTTGGCCTGTCTCCTTCCTGCCTTGAGTAGCTTTGTCTCAATGGACCTACTGGCTGCACTGCTCTTGCCCTTTTCCACATCTTCTTTGGGTATGTTAAACAGCCAAGACTGAAGTGCTCCACTGGAATCATCACTCCCTGTGAAAACTGGTCTGCTCTTTTCTTGTTCACTGTTTTATGTATTCAGTCACTTACTTATCCAGGCAAAGATCTCGCCTCTGTTTCTTTTCTGCCTAGTTTGCCTTCAAGGCCTTTGAAGGCCTTTGGCAAAAGTTTTTTGTGAATCCGCTTTGTGGAAGAGTAATGATTAGAGGCCGACATGTACTCTTCGCCAGTAGGTTGCAGCTATTTCTTTTATGTGTATAAAACCAATGTTATGTTTGTGTGTGTGTATGTGTGCAAAAATCAAATTACCAGTTGCCATCTCCTTATGGTGGAGCATTCTCATCTACTGACGAAATAAGAACCTGTCCTTCCAAGTTTGTAGGGTATACCAGCTATACAAACAGGCAACAAATGTACAGAAAGCCATTTGAAATAAAAATTACTGAATATTAAGACACCTTATTAAATACCCATCTGCATTTTCAGAAGCTCTCCTACCTGACACTTAAGCACCTACCTTGCCAGAGTTAGATTTCAACTAAGAAGGGGTACTTGTCAAGCCTATAGAATTTATTGGGATAGTTAAATTGATGTCATCGTGGTCTATTAGTCTGGAAGGGATTGGTTTGTTTAAGAAAGAGCCAAAGGATACATGAGCACAGTCAAATGTAGACTACCAAAAATAAAATGAAGAGATGATTTTTATAGAGGCGTTTGTTCCAGAGGAGATAGTTGATGGAGGGCGAGCTCAACTGATGATGAAAGCTACTGTGACAAATGACAGCAATATTAACACAAGCTTGGGTAGTCAAGTCATTCTTTTATTTAGCAAATTGTTAGTGTTTAATTACTCTTGTAGGTTTTATCAGTACAAGATGAAATGACCAAAGAAAAATGGTCAGTGAGCTGGTTTTATTCCTTGGCCTTTGTCTAAAATAATTTAATAATATATTAGTGGGAATTGAGGCTACTTCTTTAGCAAAACAGTGCTATAATCTTAATGGAAAGCAGGATTTATAATCATAATGGAAAATAGGATTGTTTTAAAAGATATGAAGGATATCTAGTTCAAACCCTCATAAAGTGGGCTGGGTATAAAAGGTATCTAGTACAAACCTTCCTAAAATGAACCATTTCAAATTTCAGCATTAGGCTTCTTACACAACAAGTATGCTTCTGCAGTTACGCTGCAGAATAGAAGATAATTGTTGTAGTTTGCCATTGGTTGCAATATTTAGACATCAGTTTCTAATGACGTTTACATCACATTATAAATGGCTTCTTAAGAAGCTAATTATAATAATAACTAAGATTATGTTACTGTATTTCTGTTGGATTAAGCCTTGCTACACAACTGTTTAGTTATGGCTCATACGCATTGAGATGTGAAACTTGTCTTGACGGTACCATATGAAGTACACTTTTAAAAGTAAGCCCCTTAAAGATGTCAAAGTTTTGATTATGGTTTTCCTGCAAAAAGAAATAACAAGAAGCTTTGCCTCCCTGAATGAAATGTAGTGTTGTAGTTAAAGTGCTAGTTAAGAGCTAACTGACTTTTATTTCAGTTTTATTTTGGGCTTGCTTTTGATATCACTTGCTATAAATCATCAAAGGATGTGAACAATAGGCTTATGCATTCACTGGGAAGCGCTAAACCAATTTAAGCCAAAATTTGCAAAAATGAGTCATACTTTTCTGTGCTTGACTGGAGATGCTAGAAAAAAAAAATCTGATTTTTAGTTATGCTGCTCCCTTTACATTCCAAAAGGCAGGCCTGTTTAAGAGTTACTGTTGTTAGGGCAGACTGTACATTACTGCAGATTTCTGTCCTTACAATCCAGTTTTCTTGCTTTCTGCCACAATGAAAACAATAATTTTGGTATTCAGGACCGCCCATGACAACTCATTTATTTTGAAATACTAAAACTAATAAGGTTACTGTGGCTGTAGTAGTTCACTGTTCATTTTTTAAATTCTCATACGGAATTATTTTGTTTCTACAGCACAACTTAGACTACTTTTGAATATAGATCTTTTTAGTGATGATGCAGCAACTCATTAGGAATATTATGCTATAGTCTGTTCTTTTTCCTAGTGTCTTAAATTATGTTTGTGCATCTCAGCAGAAATTCAGAGAAGACACATTACACTGACTATTAAACTCTGACTATCAAAACGTGAATTAGATTTGATGCAGGTTCAGCCAAGAATGTAACTCTTTAGCAACAAATGTTTATGTTGTTTTTTATTTTGACCAGGAATGAAGTCCCCATGCCTTGTTACAACCAAGAAAATTACTTTGTTCTTGCCAGGTTACTCCCCAAAAAGCATGCACTACACAAGCAGGAAAGAAAATCACATCCTTAGGTCTTCTAAACAGTAGGGTAGCTCTTTAGTTTGATTTTCATCACTGATTTTTAAAGATAGTAAGAAAGTGATATGCCTTTGTGTTAATAGTGCAATGCAAGAAGTGCATTGCGTAGATCATTGATTTGGTAAGCTCTTAGAGGCTGTGCAATCATGTATCACTGCCTGACACTGTGATGTACTGAAAGAAACACCAAACATTCAGTGGAATTTGCCTTGCCAAAAGTAGTATGTGCGACTTCAGTACTGTGCATAAAGTTGTATATTTTGCTGCTCAGTTTTTCTTTTATGTCTTATAATTTCTTCAGCTGTATGTTCCCTAAAACTAAAATGATAGCTGACCTTTTCATTTTATAGGATTCCTTTTAGTTGCATGGCAAATGCTTGAAAAACAATATTTAGGTAGATTTCATTAAGCAGATGAATTACTGCAGGCTCAATGTGACTGATGTTATGTGACATTTTCTCTGGGAATTTATATAGAACTTTTTCAGAAGAATCATGTAATAAGTCTCTTAATCATATTTCATGCAGTTGGTATTGATGGATATGTTTTTCAGTGTGCAAGAGGCTCTAGAGGACATGGTTGATGATTTGTTTAGGATAAACAGGCTTGAATTAGGAGGAAAACAGAAAAATATAACATGCTAGGTATGAGGAGAACAAGCCACATTTTTACATGCAGTAAGGAAACATTCACAAATTGATTATTTGGAAAAGTATACGTTACATATCTAAACATAGTTGATATTTGATGTGGATATTATCATCTGCCGAAGTAATATTTTGACTCCTGTTAATGCATTCTGAATATATTTTTTGTTGTGATAGGTGAACACAGCAAAGAAGAAGTAATATTGCTTATGTAATGAAGGATTAGAACATGGAAGTTAAGAACACCAAAAAGTTAATTCAGGAGTAGTACAACAAAGGAGATTAAATAGATTATGATTTATTTATTTAATATTACTTTTACATGAACAGTGAGGTGCTATTTGTAATACAAACTGCAAAGGAGAATGTTTTGGCCTGAAAGAGTTTATAGTCCAAATAGGTAAGAAAGTGTCAGAACTGGATACTTGCAAGTTTGAGCAACCTATATACAGACAGGCTTAGATCCCAAATCAGAAAGAATGCATGACTGAGCTGTTCCATTGATGCCAGTAAGATTTCCCACAGGCTTAAAATTACATATGCAATCAAAAAAAAAAATCTTAAGGTATCACATCATAACTGAGTTCCCTGAGCAGTGTAGGAAATTGATCCAAGATCTCTGAGGTGTTAGTTTACTTTCTTCATAGCTTTCCTGATGCATGAGATCAGAAGCATGATCAGTTTCCTCTAAAGAAAAAGATGTGAAACAGGTGAATGTAGAAGTAAGTGCATATACCGTGGGAAGTGAATTTGAATAAAACACTGCACTTAATGAAGATGCCTATCTATTTTAAAATAATTTTTAAAAGAATTCAAGCAATGTCGTTGTGGAACTGTGGAGGCAGAAATTTGAGGTGACAATTCTGCTCTTCTAAAACAGTAAACCAGTAAACTTTTGCACCTTAAAAATTCAGTGCAAGAAGATAAATAGCTAAGGAAAATCTTGGTGATTAAGTTGATCAGTTCTTTACCAATTAGTTTGCTAGATAGACAGAATAGATGTTCGCTCACTTTCAAGATCGTTGTGAGTTTTTTTCAGCATTAAGTATATTAAGTTTTTTGTTTTCTTCAGACATGTTTCTGAATTGGATGGAAAAAAAGTTAGTTAAATAGTTAATGTGACTACAGAACAAGTTGTTTGGTGCATTTTAATTTTTTGCTGTAGAGCTTGGCCTCACTGATAAGAGGCTGGGTGGGATGGCATACTTAAGGTTTGATTTACGGTAAGACTGGTAAAATTTTTTTCCCATAACTTTTGACCAGAGTGCTTACAATATAGTTGACAAGTAGCAGGGAAAGTAGGAGTGAGTTTTTAACACGGAGCTCTGTACTGACTTAGAGATGAGAAAGCCCATGTGTGTTGAACTTGACTCACTGTTAGTGCATCTTGATTTCCTGGGCGTTCATCTCTTTGAGTGTGGTGCAATGAAAGGAACTACAAGAACGCTAGTTCCCTCTGTGCCAACTTTCCACTCTTCCTATCTGGTGGTGATTGTGAGGAATTGCAGTAAACGCTTATGCACTTTATAATAGGGAACGTGTCAGATCTCTGGACAGCCACACAAGAGCAACAACTGAAGGTAAAGGCAGGCTCTTGTACATCAGTTGCAAAAGCTTTTAACTGCCAGTTAGAGTCAAGGATGAAATGTGACAGGGTAAGCTGAGTGGGGGATGGACTGGGTTGAGATACTTGCATTGTGGTGTGCAAAACNCTTAAAAATTCAGTGCAAGAAGATAAATAGCTAAGGAAAATCTTGGTGATTAAGTTGATCAGTTCTTTACCAATTAGTTTGCTAGATAGGCAGAACAGATGTTCACTCACTTTCAAGATCGTTGTGGGTTTTTTTCAGCATTAAGTATATTAAGTTTTTTGTTTTCTTCAGACATGTTTCTGAATTGGATGGAAAAAAAGTTAGTTAAATAGTTAATGTGACTACAGAACAAGTTGTTTGGTGCATTTTAATTTTTTGCTGTAGAGCTTGGCCTCACTGATAAGAGGCTGGGTGGGATGGCATACTTAAGGTTTGATTTACGGTAAGACTGGTAAAATTTTTTTCCCATAACTTTTGACCAGAGTGCTTACAATATAGTTGACAAGTAGCAGGGAAAGTAGGAGTGAGTTTTTAACACGGAGCTCTGTACTGACTTAGAGATGAGAAAGCCCATGTGTGTTGAACTTGACTCACTGTTAGTGCATCTTGATTTCCTGGGCGTTCATCTCTTTGAGTGTGGTGCAATGAAAGGAACTACAAGAACGCTAGTTCCCTCTGTGCCAACTTTCCACTCTTCCTATCTGGTGGTGATTGTGAGGAATTGCAGTAAACGCTTATGCACTTTATAATAGGGAACGTGTCAGATCTCTGGACAGCCACACAAGAGCAACAACTGAAGGTAAAGGCAGGCTCTTGTACATCAGTTGCAAAAGCTTTTAACTGCCAGTTAGAGTCAAGGATGAAATGTGACAGGGTAAGCTGAGTGGGGGATGGACTGGGTTGAGATACTTGCATTGTGGTGTGCAAAACAAGTTTGGCCTTGCTGAAACCTTATGAAGATCATGTGAATGCAGCTTTTAATGGAGGTGATACTTTAGAATCCCAGGATTTTATTATTGTGCTTGCTGATCTACCACAAAGTCTGTGGTTGAACAAGAATTTGTGTAGTTCAGAGATATGCCCTGGTGAGGAAGTCCACATGTTTGTTTTGTATTGTAGTGGACTTGGAACTAGAGCTCTTGGGAGTTATCAAAACACCGTTTGAGAAAGCAGAGGGAGGAAATTTGGAAATGTTGCTCTTTGAGTTACTGTAGTTACTGTGTTGAGCTGCTGTAGTAAGCTCAGCTTGCTTTCTGGTTGTTTGAAAGCTTAGATTTATTTTGAAAGTTGCGTTATCGTTGAAACAAAGAACAATGGATAATGATGACTGGCTCTTCACATTCTTGCTGAGGGAACTTGGAGATATTTTAGAGGTAATTGCTATGCACTGGAACAATGTACTTTATTCTTAGAAGAGCCAGGGTATTTCTTGAAGGCAGTAATTTAAATGGTCATTTGCTCACCTCCCATTTGGAACGTAACGGAAAAGTCAGCTAGCGGCTGATGTAGCTGAAGTAAGGGATGGGCATAAGAAGGTCAACATAGGCAAACTGAAGCATTTTGTGTGGATTCAGCCTCTCATAATTGGCGATCTGTAACTTTTTTTTAAAGATCCATTCACCTAAGGCTTTTAAAGTAGAAATGGCTTTTCACGAACTCAGAGAAGTGAAAGAAAACTCTGGTTCTTCTGTATAGTAATCTGCCCCAGGAAACAAGCTTAGAGGTGCAGACATTTCTCAGTTTATTATTGCTGTCATTGTTCTTGGCCTTCAGTCTAGAAATCCTCATCTTCAGAAGTTCTCTTCTCCTAAAATGAATATGCTAAAAGGACACAATTCAAGCTTATCTCTTCAGCTTTCATTCTTCTGTTCACTCAACCCATTACTCTTAGGATTAAAGTTTTCAGCTATTTTAGGCATCTGGGCTAATCTAAGTGTTTAGGCTTCCTTGACAGGTACAGAGTAGAAAAGATTTTTCATCCCACTAAGTTCTGTAAACTGGTGTCTAAACATGCCATTTTTGTCAATTGATTACCTGGAAAACACTTTCACTTACTTTTGTTATACAGCTACCTAACTTCAGATACTGTTATTACAGGCCCTGTTGACAATTTCCTCTCCTTTTCTCTCAAGTTTCCAAGTATTTTACCAATTTCCCTTCTATCTAGTATTTACCCAATGTATTATGTTATTGCTCATTTAATGACTTTATTAATTTCCTTTAAACATATCTTGAATGTTGAACAGGTTTTATGCAGATTTAAATTGGAATCCAGTGGTTACTTCAGTGTTCATCTTTTTAAATTTTTTTTTATTTTTTTGACTCCCAGCAGAGAGCTTATAAAAGCTTAATAATAAGAACTTCAGTTTGTTTCCTCAGGTCACAGCAGTAAGTTACTTACAGTTTTAGTCACTGTATTTTTTTTAACAGCATAACCATTTGTTCTTTTATATTAATTTACCTGTCTGCTGAGGCTGTGTATTTTTTATGATTCTGTTTCTTGCCTTTAAAAGGCCACTGAGTTGTGTGGCATTCACTGAAAGAGTTTACTTGTGTAAAATATCGTACAACTTGGTTAAGTTGTTTTGTGATGATTTACTGCTTGCCATGCCTGATGTGGCTGTAAGATTGATGTGTACAAATGAGGACAGGCTCATTATTCTCATGGATATGGATCATCTGAGTAAGTAAGAAAATGACTCAAAGGCAAGGAGCAATTTTGTACCTCCCTGTTGCGACAGTGAGCAATTTGTATTTTGGGAATTTTGAATATCATCTTGAGTTTCTGTGACCCCACTGTCTGTTCTTAAAGTTGTATGTTCTGAAGGAATCTGCATGTGTTGCTGCAGTGCTGCCTGGGTGATAAAATCAATGTATCTAGACTTTTTTTATATCATTGCTACTTATTTTAACAGTAATATGTTATTCTGATTTGGTGTTTTACACCCATCTTGCATTTCACTTTTGAAAGCTAAGCAGCAGCAAAAGCTGAGCATGGAAAGTAAACCCAGTGATTGTGCTAAGCATCTTTTACTCAGGCTACTCTGCCCAGTTACATCAGATCTGCTCACACCTGAGCCTAGTCACCCTGTTGTGTGCCATTCAGTTTTGAGCTCTTGTCATCTTTTGTGTTCTATATTTGCAGAAGAAACCATTTTAGAAAGGTGCCTTTGGTTGCTGAGGGCAAAGTAGCAAAACTGCATGCGAGTGTGCAGTGTATTAAAGGCCTGCCAACTTGCCATGTTACTTTGAAGTCAAATTTTCAGGAGTCTGAGAGTTATTTTATGGTTTGATTATTTTTATCCAAGGATTGTGTTTTGTTTTCTTTTTCGCTTGGGAATAGCTCTCCGGCTCTGTTTCTGTTCCAGGTCAGGATTAGAAAAAGAATGGAGGGTTGTTTCCTCTTTTCCTCCTCTTTTGACAGCTAATAAAGCGTCTGACTGCCACATAAACATGAGGCCATCCTAACTTGTAGCTTCTTAAACAAGTGTGATCTCAGGTGGGATTCCACAAATGGAATATATCCATTTATGATAGGATGTTGATCCCTGAATTTTGGAATAGTTGTCACAGAATGGCAAGTGGATTGTGTTTACTTTTCTTTTGGGCAATTGGTTTCATTAATTAAAATCTTGACTAAAACAGCAGAATTAAACACTTTATTTCCTGCAATGTTGACTCTTTGACTGATTGGATTGCAGAAGACGACCTAGATCTTTAAAGAAACTGGAAGAAAAGATGGATCCTCTCAGTAGTGAGTTTTATTATAAAAGAGATGTTTGTTTAACACATTCACAACTTGTACTGCCCACTCTCATGAAGGTCTTGGAGGAGAAACGAGGCATTTTCATAGAAGATTTTACTTTGTTCAAGCAGAAGTATTTTAAAATAAAGTATGAAATATATTGAAGGAAATTAATAACTAAAAATAGCTAACATTTCAAGCTTAGCCAAATTTGGTAACTTTTCTGGTAAGTTTGACTTTGAATCGTGCACTTGCCCAAATATATTTAATTGTTTTTCTTGTCTGTCACTTGTACATCCACCTGAGATGTTTATCTTATTGCCTTGTTTTTAAAGTACCCCAGGGCAAAATAAAGTAGGCTACTAACCTTGCATTAAAAGCATGACTGATGGATCTATTTAAGCTCACAAAACCTCAGAGCATTTTCAAAGATGCATCTGAAATTGGAGTTTGACAGCCCAACCACAACTTGTTCTCCAGGTATTGGTGAAGTCTCAAGCCAGAATTTAATGATCCATATGTTTCTACAGTTAAAATTATTAATATTAAAGTACAGCGGTGCAAATTAAAGGCCGAGTTTGAGCTGAATTTCTGCCTATGATTGAACAGATTTTTTTCATGCTGGATTAAACATTTAAACTATCAGGCTGAGAAGGAAATTTGCCTGCTGGTGAAGGCAGTGTGGATCACTGAACAGTACTAAGTTCGTCTGTGTGGGAGACTGCTTTCCTGGAGGCTAATCCAGTTCAGCTGAATGTGAACTGGCTTAGGACCATTGCAGACCTTATCTTTCCATTACGTTATTTGGCCTTGCCCCTGAAAAACAACCGTAGTTCATACTCAATATCAAAAACTTCCACAGAATAACTCAGAGGATAGTAAGATAGCAAATGAACTCCATATAGCAGATGGCATGCAAAGCTGTAGTCCTGTGGCTTACTGGCAGCTGCAGTTCTGTTAGCCCATTGCACTATTAGACTGTGCCTGTACTAGTAAATAAGATGCATAGGGGCTTGTTTTCTGGCCCTAAAAGCAACTCAGATAGCATGGCTTGTGTCCATATGGCTAAACCTTCTCCCTTGTGCAAACGGGTTTGCTTTATCCATGCTGTCTATTTGGAACAGCCGTGGTTTGAGTTATGCCCTGAACCATAGTCTGGGCATTGCCTAGGAGATTGCTCATTGGCAGGGGGTCACAGCTGTGCTGGGGGCTGTGCTCATTAAATGCTGTGAATGATTACAGACAGCGACTCAGTAGCCTGATGCTGCTGAGTTTACTAAGGTAGATATAATAATAAACCCTCTGTAAGAACCATGTTGGAATCTCTGTGATACAATAGAATACTCTCCTAACGATAAATTTAGTAAGTATACAAAGAAAAACTCTCCCATTTCTTCCTAGAAGTGATTCATGGTCTACAAATGAGATTCAGTTAAGTGTTTCTTTGTATCTGTAAGCTTAACCCATTGTGTGGGACACCCAGCCCTTGATCAGAATAGAAACTTTTATAGTAGCTGCACTGTTTTTTGGTGGTACAAGTAGGTAGTGTGCAGATAGCTGCTATCGCATAGGCAGAGCATGCAGAGCAGCGTGTGTGTCTGAGCATTTCCATCCTTTCCGCAGGCACTCTGTGACTGAACCAAGTGTACAGAGTATGTGCACATGTGCCCCTGTAAGAGCTATGTAGACAGGTGTTGCCTTGAGACTTTACTTTCTTTATTCAGGAATTGATGTGGGGAAGGGAATATTATCCAAAAAGTTTGAGTTTGTGAGAAGAGAAGCTTGTGTCTTCCAGACACGAACTGCAGGTCTGCTTTTGCAAGGAGCAAGGTGGATGGGTACCTTGCAGCTCCTGGCAAGCCCTGAAGCCTCACAATAGCTATTAGAGCTCGTTTGATACATCTAAATGACAATGAAATGTCCATCTCCGATTACGTTTTTAATGGAATTAGAAAAGTGTCTGAACTTGTTAGATTTTTTTTTTTTTCTATTTAGGTGTATTTCGTGGCTGTGTCTTGACTACATTTGTTGATAAACCTTTGAAACTTTTCGGCAATTCTTTTCTGTTACTGGTTTGGAAGAAGCCCTGATATCACTTTGTTGAAATAGAAATTGTAAAAATACAAGGAGTGGCCGTCTGATAAATGTCACTCTTGCTTATACCGGATGATTTCCATGCAACAGGTTCATGTCAAATGATGGTGTTTAACAATGAAAACACTAACGCTTTCAGAAGAAATTACTTATTTGCGGGAAACACTCGGTTCCTAAAAAAAGCCACCTGGGTCTAGGTGAATGCTATGTTCTGAAGTGTTAGAGAGGGTAGGGCTTATTATTTCCTTTAAACTCAGCAGTGCTTGGTGAGCGGATTGCACGTAGGATAACCAGCATTCTTGTTGACTACCTCAGCTTCTGCAGGTATCAGCCAGAGTAGAGACAGAAGTAGCAGAGGGTATATTCATTAAAAGTGCTCCTTTACTGGAGTTCTCCAAGTTGACGTTTGGTAGCCTCCATAGAAGCATTAACAGTTTGGCACAAAAACTACTGGGGATAGGTTTAGACTCTGTAGCAATGACAGATACCTTTTTTCCAAACTCCAGTTCTTTTTTTTTTTTTTTTTAATTGAATGATACCTTATTGTATGACTGTTTCCATTGATTGCACCTGAATTACTAAAATAGGAAGTACATATACATGGACAAAAGAGATTTATTTCAGTTTATCCAGAATAAGTTTTTATATTTCTTTATTGATAAAAGGACTCTGTTGCAAGACTGATTGCTATCAACTTAGTATTGAAAACTTGGTATAGATTTCATTCTAATTTGCAAGTCTGTTGCTGTTTAGAAGTCTTATCCAAGGAAAACCAAAAGTTAGTGAAGGTGGAAAAATCAATCCTGTTCTTCCTGGACCTTCACTGGGGGTTGTTTTTACTGGTTAATAACATTTCTTTTCTTTCCGTAGGCAATGTTCAGTCTCTGCATGGTTGAAAGCGAAGCTGATGAGGTGAATTTGCATGGTGTCACAAGCATTGGTTTAAAACAAGCCCTGGACTTTGCATATACTGGACAGGTACTGTACAGTTCTTCAAATTAAGAGACGCAAATGAAAGCAAACTGAAATAAAAACCTTTACAAAGGTACTAGAAACCTTTACAAAAACCTTTACAAAGGTATTAGAAATTATTTTTCTTGTGCACTGCACTGTACCAGGCCTTCTGATTTAACAGATCATACTTTGGATATACTGTTTGTTTTTTATTTTCTCCATAGAGAAATTGGCTAATAAAAACACTTTATGTGCATTGTTGCCAGGTAGTGAACCATGTGGGACTCGTATGCCCGCTTTGTGGTGGCCTGGCTATTCATAAGAACTTAATGTGAGTTGATTCTGCATGCTAAGTAAGTGTAAAGAAAGGAAAAATACCCGAGGTGGTTTTTAAAATAATAAATATTTATAAACTCTGCTGTGTTTGACAAGTTATATAATTAAGGGGAAAAGTAGTCTCTTACTCTGAACAGATGCAGTCCAAGCGTCTTTGTAAACGGTTATAAGTACTTTACATCTTTGTAGCACTTTTTCTGATATTGTGTTACTTCAGAAAATGCAGAGTGATGTTCCTGTTCCTACTGCCCCCAGCACCCACCCCTACACCCCTGGAAAAAAAGAATAATCTGCCACATCTGTACGCTGCATGCTTGGACAGTGTTGCTATATGACTTCATCTCAGTTTAGAGTTCATGGATAGTGAGCTCGGAACTTCTTAACATGCAGCTATTTTTGCTTTGGACTCTAAAATTATAGATAACCAAACTATTTCTGGAAATATTGCTAGAACAATTGAATGTATTGATGCTTATTTGTTTATTAGTTAATTTTGAAAAGGAAAACTTAAATCCATATTACGTTATTCTGGATGAGTTGTTGGGTTGTAGAAATTTAAGGTGTTTGTTTCCGTACTGTGGACTGAGTATATGGCCTTCATTTTTTCAAAGGGAATTAAATAGACATAAGGAAAGAAATATTTTTTTTTTACCTATTTTAAAGGAGCTATTTTTGTCATCAGCCCACACAACGGTTTGACTTCAGCATTGGCCTTAGAGATTAGCACTTGAAATTTCTGTTTCAGCTGTTATGGAAAACATCATTTATTCAAAGATGTATTTCATATAAATAAGAGGCGGAGATGCCATGCTATATTATTGAATTGGCTGAAGATCTGGCTTGTCATTAGTATGCTTTTTGTTCTTTCAGTTGAAAGTTTTGATATACAAAATTGAATGTTTCCTGTGCTGTGGAGCACCTCTATCATCTGAAAGTCATTTGAGACTACAGGTTGATTATTCTGAAAATACAACTCTCTCTGCTAAATAGAAGTATCCAAAAGATACTTTCCAAAGCCAATTTTAAGAAGATGGGTTGTAATTGACTTCTGTCTGACCCATCCTGTCTGCTGTGAATAGAGGTAAGCTCCCCTATCTTTCAGTGAAATTCAAAGTCTAATAAACCTGTGTAAAATATGTTGAGAACCCTGAAAGGATGGATTTATGGTTTCTGTAAGCCAACAATCCAACCCACCTTGCTTCCAGGATAGTATCCTCAGCTCCCTAGTAAATAATATGTACCTTCTATCCTTGATCCTTTAGAGACTTTTGAATCTTTTGTTATCAGGTGTAATCTACTTTGATCAAATAAATGGGCTTCTTGAGGTAAATATAGGTATGTGTGTATGTACAGTTGCTCATAGATATAAGCGATTATAGGGCAAAATTTGTGCTCTGTCGTGTCTCATACACTGAGTGCTATTTCTAAGCACAGAGAAATGAGAAGGAGTTCTCTTATAAAGATGTCTTTGAAGCATAACTCAGTGATATGCAGGTCAAATTAGCAGTGTCAAATTTTCCCTTTTGTCCTTGAAATTCTCTTCTGGCACTGCATTTATATGTATTGGGTGTTGCTTATGTACTGACTCAGGCTAGCAGAATCTGGGTGAATGTTTCAAGGTAGTGAGTGGGAGTAATCCACAAAGGCTATTAATAAATAACTGGATTACTGCATGCTTACATCAGAGAGAGTTCTGAAAACAGAGTCGTCTTTAGTTTGGGTCTGTGAACTCTTTCTAATTTTAAAAAACAACAAAACAAAATATTTCTTGGTAACCCAAAACCCATTCATGCAAATTACAGCCTTATATTGCTCTGAAAATGTAGGTATCAAGACATGATGTGATGTGCCTCTTAAAAATGAAAGCCATTAACTCTTATTTTTTTCTTTTTTTTAAACATTTGGCCAAAATTTTAGTTAAAAAAAAATGCTTTTTCTTAGGTAACACTGTGAAACTGGCAAGAATTTAGGCACAGTCCTAAAGTATCCATGTCTAAACAGATAAATATTTAGTTTCAGCTTTCTTCTCTTTATTTCTTTAATATTTTGCTAAACTTGCATTCATTTTGAAGTATAGTAACTCAAATGTAACTTTCAGTATAAAATAATATATTGGAGACATCTGGTGGAAATACTTAATATTGCATGATGGCAATATTTGATGCCTGCAGTTGTTGAAAGTTATCAAAATTAAGAGATTTTTTAGCATGATATTGTAATCTGAAATGAAACTGTCACCCTTGCATCTTTTTTTTTTTTTTTAATTTGAAATATACCTGTGGACTTAAAATACTAACTTTATCTTCCTGTCTATTTAGGAAGACAGTGTCTTATTGTAATTACTGCTGAAAATACTTTGCTTTTAAGGGAAAATTGATTATTCAACAGAAGAAAAGATTGTATTTAAAACTCAAGTTAAATATAAATAGTATAATTCCAACTGAATTAATCCATTAATATGGTCCCTAATAATCATAAAGAAAGAAGTGTTGATATTGAAATGAAAAAAACCTAATAAAATGAATAGCAGCAGAATTTGGTTTTGTTCTATGCATGTAGGCCCTCAGTAATTCTCTAATAATGAAGTTGTTGGCAAAAAAATGTCTTACATACCTTCCCTGTTGACCTTAGACATTTTACCGTGTACTGTCCATATTCAGAGGTACAGCTCTCTTCCTGTTGTAGCTGATGTATCCTGTCTTCATAAACGGGCTTTAAGGTCATTTTCTCTTTTACTTCACAGCTGGCAGAAATAAGGCCAGGCCAGAATCTCAGTGACTAGATTACTCACCCTTCCTCCTCACAGGGGCATTTTCCAAGTGTCTGATATGCATTAGAAGGGAGGTGGATGAAGTACAATCAATATAAAAACTATATATTTTAGATATTAATATAGAGAAGCAGTTCTTGGTCCAGGGTTTGGAGCTCACAATTCCTTCTGAGTAAGAGTCCTAACCACTAGGTTAGAGTGTCATGGACACTGTTGTCTACTCTTTTTTTTTTACTTTTTTTTTTAACTATTCTGTTACTAAGAGACATAATCTCATTTGGAGGAGTGGGATAACCCCTAGATAGGCTAGTGTGGTTGGGTCACTCATCATTACAAGAAAAGCTGCTTTTGATCAGAAGAAAACCTTCGGGCATTTGAAAAGTTGCAGTGCTGAAAACGGGCTCTTATAAGTGCTATGGGACTGAATAAGTGGTTTGAAGTGAAATTTTGAGGCTCCTCATTTTAGATGAGGCTCTTGCATTCCTCTTCAAATTTAGGTCTAGCAAACTGTATAATTTATATTAATCTCATATATAAAATCTAAGTGATACCATAGTTTAACTCGGCTGACAGGCACTGCAGTATAATTTCAAGAAAGAAGAATTGTGCAAGAACACTGGGTTTAATTTACATTAGGTGATTGTGGTCCTAATTCAACAAAAAACAAATACACAGTTGTAGTTCTGTGTGTAGTGAAATGCTTGGATCTTTCTTCTTTGTAATTATGTTCTATCATGTGTCAATAATCTATGGTAATAGAAATATTTTGCTTTTAGAAAGAGTTTTGTTTGAGGACCTCAAAACACATTACAAAAGCCAGTAATCACTGTCCTTACTTTGTTGTATCATAGACAGGAAATTATTTTGGGAGAAAGTAACTTTCCAAAGACCATACAGCAAACCAGCAACTTTAACAGGGCTTAATACCAAGTTCTCCTGACTGAGTCCTGTTTTCCTAACTGGCTGGTGTCTCTTTTTTTCTTTTTCTAAACCATAATATTTTGTTTCTGTATTAATAGAAATTAAATTGTCTTCTCATAGTTATAAAATTATTCTAGATTACCAAAGCTGAAAAGCAAGAATCAGTGAGGTAACCCTAATATAAGAGATGTTTTATGTTCATCTCTTTCTCCAAAGCTAATTTTGCGGTAAATTGTATGCTATCTTCTTAGCACAAAACTAACACAGTGGCCTTACACTCTGCCTGTAGAAAGAATGTTGAAATGCTTCCTTTTCTTGAAAGCCACATAGGAAGTTGCATTTATAATGATTCAGAAATAGGCTTTAAACTTTTTCTGTTTCTTAGCATATTTAACATTTTATTTTACTCACAAAATGCTAACATAGCAGTCTTTAATAAAAGTGACATCAGTATATTATCCTAGTTACAAATCTAGAACTTAATGGTATTTTCACATATATTGTTATTTCGTGCACTTGAGTTGCTCTCAATATTACTTGAATGCATTATCGGTGTGAGTCCTATTTAACTACTGCTTTTATTTACTAACTTTATCTTGTGTTGAGTTAGTTTAAAAACTGTCATCCTGTAACAGCTATTATCACTTTACCAAACAGATTTCATGAACTGATAGGATAATTATCTGGTGATTTTTTCAAATTCATGGACACAAACCTATGGTTAGTTAAAGTATTATCTTACATCTCCTTTGTGAAATTGTTCTTTTTTGGTCAAATACTTTGGCTTAGTTATTTCTTTTACAGGAACCATGAAAGAGTGAAAGGTCTTCTCAGTTAGTAAAGAAATAATAGATATAAATATTTGTAAGTACAACTATTTATTCTGATAATTGCTTTGATTTCTTTGTAGAATCTTGGTTTTCATCTCTTATCAACACCCCCCCCTTCCTGTTTCCTCTGCCATTTTCGGTTAAGACACAGGGGAGGCAGCTCTCAGTATCTTAGCACCTCTTATTCAGTTAAACCTTTCTAGCTCGCTTGCAGATGAGGTGTATTACAAAGCTGTTTTGTGGCCGTTGATTTTCTTGGGTAAGTGACTTCCTGTGTCTTGTGCATGGCAGTTCCACTGGTTGCCTTTTGACTGAAATGAATCATAGGGTTCGGTTGAACTGTGGTATCCATAAAAAAAGTGACTTCAACTATCATTCATTTCTACTGGCAACAACATGCCAAGGTCCTGTAAGACTGATTACAGCAGGACTATGTCTTAGTGTATATACTTAACATCATTTTTCAATGCAATTTCAAAGCCAAAAATATACATTTGATACTTAGTTTTGGACACTTCATCTTTTACTTCTATCAGGAGGATAACCTTGTTTTTTTGCCTAGTACTAGGTTACAGTTACTAGGTGCTAGGTTCACAGTTCAGCTAAAGATTGCCCAGGAGGCTTAGAATAATACGGAGCTTAACTCTGTTTATGCAGTTTATTGCAGAGAAAGTTAAATGTTTCATGTTATTTGCTCTTGATAGGTATCAAGCTAGAGACAAGACAGCTTTTATAGAGCTGAAAGTAATCAAAATAATGAACTAACTTCCCAAAAAACAGTTAACTTGCTTGAAGTCTTACTTATAATAAGGGCATTTACTTATTTACTTATAGTAATGGTACTTACTTCATAATGATGTATGAAACTGCATCAGGGGAAGCTCAGACTGGGCATTACAAAAAGGTTCTTCACTGAGAGGGTGGCTGGTCACTGGAACAGTCTCCCCAGGGAAGTGATCATGGCACCGAGCCTGTCTGAGTTCAAGGAGCATCTGGGTGATGCTCTTAGTCATATGGTCTAGTTTTACGTAGTCCTGCGAGGAACAGGGAGTTGGACTTGATAATCCTTAGGGATGCCTTCCAACTGGAGATAACTCTTAGATTTAAATGCTGTGCATTTAACACAGATTTTCATTTAGTTTTCTGGAAAAATATTGTGACATACGAGAGAAATGCTGGTCATGATTCCTTCTGGCATTGGCTAATGAGACATCTGGGTTTTGTAATGAGTACTACCAAACATTGCATGCTTGGGTTTTGGGCAGTTGCCTGCAGGAGACTAGAACATTCTTCCCCTGCTCGTGCTTTTTTTAAGCAGTACTTCTGAACATGCAAGGCGCTCAGGATTCAACTGAAGCACGAATGAACAGGGAGACAGGCAGAAGTGCTAACTGGGTGCAAGTGAAATGCAGTCTAAATTGCTCTAAAAGAAAAGTTACTTTCTTTGATTGCTCTCAAGCACACGGAATGGTCTCCAGAGGGGAAAAACAAGTGTTCCTTTTGTTAGATGCCTGTCTTGTTTGAAATGCTGATCACTACAAGTGGAGTCAAGACGGAATTTTCTTTTGCATCAGACTGGGAAGAATCTTAGGATTTTTTTTTTCTTTCTTGTTTTCTGTGTTAAATTCTGTATGGTTTACTTACTAGAATTTTCTGATGTGACATTACATATTTCCTCACTGTTATAGCATAACACTGATTTATTTTTAATGTGAATTGTGCCACCACCTCACTTGTTCCATGGCCCCACAAACAGCTCTGGAAATGAGAAGGAAATACAGGGTTGTAAATGAGTAGCTGAAATGAATGCGATAGAAGTGCGTCCTTAATCTCTGCATCTTTGTCTGGGCAGACGCAGTTTACCAGTGTTAGTTTAGTGTCTTTAGAAGTGCCTGGATCAAATTTAATAGCCTGCAATATACAGGGAATAGGTTGAACGATCTAATTGTTCTTTTTAGGTATAAACCTCACGAGACTCCATAGAGGTGATTGTTACTGTGGACCTTTCCTTCTCCCTTAGGCTGTAAGTTTCTTTGTTGGGAAGGACAGTTTAAGGAGTTTCCTCCTCACTCACTTTTGTCCATTGCTGCCCTCTTTGCTATGACCATACTTCTTTTTTTTTGGTTGCCCTATACTGGTTTATTGGTTGTAGGGAGGCAGGAGGCCTTAGAAGAGCAGGAGGATGTTCTCAGTCTGGGCAGTGTGAAGGCGGGGCATGAGCAGTTGTCCTTGAGAAAGGATGGTGGCTAATATACTGCTCCTAGCCCAAGAAGTCATAGCTGCTAGTTGCTCTGTGTTGTCAAGAAGTCTCCCAAAGAAAACCAGTTGAAGAGAGAGGCAAGATGTGCGTTCCCAGTTAATCTTTTTCACGCTTACTCAGAGCCCTGATATGTACTGGGTTGGAGAGGATGCAGGGTAAGTTGGGAAATGAAGAGAGAAATCTTGGGAGAAAGGGGGGTGAATCCCAGTTTTAGACTGCTGCCCAGAGGGCAGATGTACAGAGTGGTGTTCGGGGCCATGTGTATCTGTGATTGTGGGGCTGATTATAGAATTCCCTTTTCTGCCTCAGAATTGTCTTTCTGAAGCTCAGGTTTAATTTACAAAAGTTTCTAATTCTTGCATTTGCAGAGCAGCTTTCTGCAATATATCAACAAATTATCAATGGATGCATTTCCATATAGATTTAAATTGTATGTCTAAGAAATGTGGATGCAAGAAATTGTATAATCTGCCTTTCTGGATCTTGTGGACTCAGCATTCTGTTCCAAAGAAACACCAATGTTTTGCATCCTTTCTATCCCTTGGCCTTTGGATCTGACTACAAGAGAGAGTGAACTGCATTTAGTGCATGTTCTCTGAAGGGTTTGTGGGGTGATGGAGGGTAGAACGGCTACCTTGAACAGGATTCCTGATTGAAAACACAGTCATTGTAGGGGAGGAGAAAAAGAACTCGTCAAAGGAGATCAGTTTGAAAATGAGCAGTATGCCAGACCTGGTGGCTTAGGAAACTAAGTTACTCAGGCTACCTGAAAGATGAGCTCCTTGTATACAGGGGGAAAGTGATTACTCTGTTTTTCTTGAAGGCTTGAGAACAGTTGAGAGCATAATGAAAATTAACCCTCAGAAATAAGGGTTGAATAGAGGATTGATTGTAAGGTGCAATGTCTGAGTTGCATCTAATTAATCTTAATACAAAAATAGCACAGAAACCAGTCTCAAGATGGCACGTGTCATACAAAGGCACATCCTTTACTGTTGAAGATTGCAGAGTTTGTCTGAAGGTAATGATTCCAAATTACTTTTTGTTTCTGCGCTGATAATTATGCTTTGTAACCCTTTGTAACCCTTGGGTTGAGGATGGGGTAGGGAAAACAATTAAGCTTCTCTCTTTAGTTTTCACACTAATAATTTGTGATGAATTTTGAGGGGCGAATCCAAAGTAGATCTTAGTTTACCTCTCCTTAATTTTCAATAAGCATCACTCTGAAGACCTCAGAGCTATTGTTTTGAGGGTTAGCCAAACAGAGGAGAGCCAGTCCCTGTGTGTACTTGTGGTGTGCATGTGGTGGTATTTATGTGCATTTACTCTTACGATTCAGCTGGATGGTGTATATAGCATATAAACAGCTATGCTGATAAGTAATAAAAATCAAGTAATTGTATTAATATAGAATCTAAGAGGTGTGGAATAATTGTGGATTACCCCAGATTCAGTAGAAGAAAGGCTTGCAATATTTTCTTCCTTCTTTACTTATTTTTCTCTTTTTCTTGTGGGTTTTCCCAGCATTCAATCTGCTGATAATGAACATGTAACATAGACGAATTAGTATTTTTGCCTATATCCAAATGAGTATTGAATAAAAATTCAGATAGTTCCATTTAAAGCAAAGTCTTGGGAGGAAACAAAATAGACTTTCCTCAGTTATCTTGGGAAACACAAAGGTGAATGTGTTATCTCAGCAGAATAAATCTTGCATGGTATAGAAAAGCTGTAAGAAATGGAAAAACGTGTAGAAAATACAAGTCTGCCACCTTGAAATGAACTTTTGTTGCTGACTTTGTACAAATCACCTCTAGGTAATAACCAGTCAGCCTCCTTGCTTGTTGTCCTACGTCTCATCTCATAATGCTACTAGTATTATTTGTAAATGGATTGCTGTAGCTTTAAAATACATTAATATATCACAGTTAAATATAGTTTGTCTATGCCTGCAAGGTAGTAATCTGCTTAGGGTTCTGGTTCTCTTCATATTGTGTTTTTAACAATGCTAAGCTGGTGGCTGGCATTTAGTAAGTAACATGACGTCAGTTCAGATGACAGCTTCCTCGGTGTAAATGATGTCTGAATAACAAACACTGCAAGGTCTGAGCCAGCTTATTTTGCCAGTCTGACCTTGTGTTCTCACTTGAAAATATTTGACAGTGCTACTAATTTTTTAAAAATCTACCTATTGGAGATACTTTCGGAACTGAAATCCTTTCGAGTTTTCCATTGAACTACCTCTCGTCATGCATAGCAATCTCATTAGCACCAGCCAAAAACCTGGGTTGTGCTAGGCCTGATTGTTATTTAGATTAAGATCTTTACATGTCTTTCTGGCTAGGTAAAGAACTTCTATACACTATGTGAATTACATATATGTTCACTTAAAACCTCGTATGAATATATAGAGATTTGCACAAGCTTTAAGCATGTCATACACTGACAAAACTCAATGTAAATGAGTTCTTGATATAAACAAGAATCAATCCCCTTCTCTCCTCTTCCTAATATATCCATTATGTTGGAGATAATTTGTGGTTTTCTTGAATAAATGCATACATGTTTTTTTCCTCAAAAACAGTTTAACTGCAAAAGATGCAGATGAGTGTCTTTCCTTTTGTATGCCATCCTCTTTATTTCACTGCATTTGAGACATATAAATGATGCTGTGAGATAAATCTAAATTGTGTGGGCAGAAGAAAAAGGATCTGAAAAAAGCTTTACTTCCCTGTGGAGCAGTGAGAGACTGACCTCATGTGGTATGAAACCAAAGTTGCCAGGGGAAATACAACAAGGATAAAACTCTGCATAAACAGAGTATCTTCATTAATTTGTCTCATGCATTTCTGTTTTTTGTTGGATGCTGTACCACTTATTTAAATATAATACTAGTTTGGATAGTTGTAATGTGGTTGTTGATAAGAAGTTGACAAGCGTTTGTATTCCCAAAGACTTTTTTGTGTCCTGAAAGGGATACTCTTAACAGGCTGACCCCAAGAAAGCAGGCTAGGAGCTGAGGCCCAATTATCCTGGCTGCTGCCTATGCGTGATTTTAATTGAAATGAGTAGGAGTTTCATATGAGCAAGTGACAGGATAATCAGTCTTGGTTTCTAAGCCCTTTCTGGCATTTCCCCAGCAGCATGCTCACTCGATGCCTTCACAGCCTTGCTCTGTAAAATGAAGACAGTGGTTAGGAAAATTATGAAGTGGTACTATGCAGAATGGGAAGGGTGTTCCTCTATATTTTTTACGAGCACGAATAATATTAATTCTGGAGACTTCTGAGCCAACTCTGTTGGCCTGATTCATCACTATATATGGAACCATCCAGGTATATAGATAACAAAAGGAGATTCTGTTATTTTGAAAAGTCTCATTTTTAAATAAATAACATGCATTTTGCTTTAAAGTATTTGGGAAGTAATGTGGCTTATGGGCTTTCACAGGAAAATCTGCATAAAAATCCTTTGGCTAGTTCAGGTGAACTTTAAAAACCTCTGTCTCCATCCTGCAAAGGCTTCTCTATATGCTTAATTTACTCTTTCCTGTTCTTTATGTTGACTTAAATGTCTGAAATAACAAAGGCCTTTAGTATTTTCCAGAAGTACTCTTTGAGTTCTACATGGCAAACCTTCCATTTTCTTCTTTACAGATACTCTTGGAACCAGGGGTGATACAGGATGTCTTAGCAGCTGGGAGTCATTTGCAGCTGCTGGAGCTTCTCAGTTTATGTTCTCACTATCTCATTCAGGTGAGGCTTCCCTGGCTGATAATCAGACTTTTCTGTTTGGTAAACTTTTGTTTCAAGCTTAATTTCATTAGTATTCATACAGTAGCTAGTGTAACCTAAATGGCAATAAATGGGATCTCAGGAGACTTGAATTTTGAGTATAATTTGGATTTCAATTTGTGGTAGATGTTTACCTCCTCCTATCCATTTTGTTTATTTCATTCCTGAGAACAAGGATGATCCAATATCAGCACACGGGAGTTTGATTCCCTTCTTTACCAGAGAATTTGCTTGTTTTGCCTCAGTGTACCAAATGTTAAATATTTCCCTGTTATGATCATGAGTATTGTGAAGCATTCAGATGCACAAGTGTTCACAACAGATTATTGATGTGTGTTCCAGGGTACTACTACCTTTCACTGAAGGGGTAGGGCTTATTACAACATCAGCTTATTATTAACTGTCCTTGTGCTCATAATGCTAATAGTATCAACATTAGGGCTATCAATATGAAGCAAAAAATCTGAATCTAGTAAAAATATTTTTTTGTGCTTGGCTTGTGTAGGAGATGGCTCATGATGGTAGCAAGAACATTGCTTTGATGTGTATCTATGAAAAGCCGTATAAAAAAACATTGGCAATAGCGATTCTACAGAACTGTTTCCTTTTCTTTGTAATTTTTCAGTTTTGTTTCTGAAATAGGGTTCTGTGGCTGTATCTGTGCAACAGTTGGGCACGGAAATGCATGTCAGCACAATCCTCTCCATATGCACTTGCCTTGCAACAACATAGCTGCCTTTGAACAGTCTTGAGTGTCCTTGGCAGCACACTGAGCTACTGAGTACCATAGGCATGCAGGATCTCATGTTAAGAGCCTCAGGACGTACTTGAAGGCTCTGTGTCTTATGGAGAAAGAGTCTGTTCTTTGAGTGTTCGTGTTAGGGAAGCCTTCAAAATGTGTGTTCAGACAATAAGGTGATACTAATTTGTGCATTATAAATTGGTTAGAAAGTTAAAGGAGCTGTTAGAGTACTGCAATTTGTATCAGTTTTGTTTTCAGGAATGTGAGGAGGGATATAATTTTTCTGAGAAAACAGACATGGAATGTAATGGAAAGATGGTTGATCTGAGAGATAAGAAATGTGAGATGCCAAATAATCCACAAAACCATTTGGCCTACCAGTTGTCAGTCAGGCGTGGGAAGGGGTTACTGTAATGAGAAAGAACATTGTCTAACAACAATTCTAACATTGATAGTCATACAGTGTATTTAATGCCTCCCTAACAAAACAGTCAGTGTGAGCATGTTTTTGCTGCTTACATGCTCTTTGTCAGAAATTGAACAAAAGAGACCATTGCGGCAAAGAAGCCAGGGGAAATTTTAGAGAGTAGAAGCAGCTGAGTATTGTAGTGCTGGTGAGGTAGGGACATGAGAAGACTATAGGGAAGAAGGTACATGCCCAATGCACTCCTTGTACTAACTTCTTCCATTGCCTGTGTTGAGTAGTCTCTGGTATTTGTAGCTCTTCTCTTGGCACCACCTTAATACTTTTTGAGCCTGAGGTCACTGCAGTGGAAAGACAACTGTAGAATTAGCAGTTGCTTTGGACCAAACCAAACCAACCACAAAACCAGTCCACCACCCCCAAAAAAGAACCCCAGTGTGAGCAAATATCTCTGCCAAATTACTCTGCAATTAACAGACCAGTAAAAATTCTGTGGAGGTGACAGTCAATATGCAGTTACTCAAATGATGTGAAAGAGCTCTGTTGTACTCCGAGTAGTAAGGTACTAGAGCTACACTGGTATAAAAATGAAGTGAGACCCAATGTCCAGATTTACAATGATGGAGGTAGGGAATACGGTAGGAGATGAAGGTTAGGGAATAAGGAGAAGAGTATGTGTTGGGAGACAGAGAGCAGTGGTAGTTCTGTAAAGTATTTTTGAATCAGAGTCTCATTGTAAGGTTTGCAATCTGCATGGATGTCTGTGGGATGACTGCAGCTTATATCATGTTGGGCTCTAGACTGTATTTTACTCTTTTTACAGTTGCGTTTTTTTACCAGGTTCACCCCAATAAGGCATATCTGTAGACAGATTTGCTGTCTGAATAGATCACAGTAAGAATATATCTGTCTTGTTTGTTCTGCAGAGTTGCAGTCCATGCAAGTAATCAACCTTGAGTAGTTGTGTAAGGCTTTTTAGCAGAGGTCAACAAGGTACTGTGCATAAAGACTGTGATATCTTTCAGGGTCCAAATCAATTACATCAAATATCTGCTTATGTACTGCATACTGTTGGATGATGTTAAAAATATCTCTTGCTTTATTTTAATATTATCTAAAAATAAAGTCAAAGTAGTAAAAGAAGGCTTCCTTAAAGCCACTTATCCTTGCTGCAGTTGGTAAGTGGGATGTCTTGTCACCCCACATGCTATGGTACAGATAATGGGAAGAGATTAACGCTTACGCTTTCTCTTCTTTCTTATGAGTCTGTGTGCTGNTTATTTTAATATTATCTAAAAATAAAGTCAAAGTAGTAAAAGAAGGCTTCCTTAAAGCCACTTATCCTTGCTGCAGTTGGTAAGTGGGATGTCTTGTCACCCCACGTGCTATGGTACAGATAATGGGAAGAGATTAACGCTTACGCTTTCTCTTCTTTCTGATGAGTCTGTGTGCTGCAGATTTCTTCATTTACTGTACTAGTGAATTTCTTGCTGTTTTGAGTTGCTCAGATATCATGAACTTAGATTAGTTTAGCGTAAAATCAGGAAATACAGTATGTGGGGTCTAGCTATCATTTATTACTGTTATGTGATGATGACACTGAGTTAACTTGTTAGTGTTGTCTTTAGTTGTTTGGATTGAACCAGGCTTTTGCATAGAAGAGTGTTGTTCTTATTGTTAGAGTTTGTTCCAGCTCTTCTCTTTCTCTAGGTGTTCCAGCTTGTCAGGTTTTTGGAGCTTAAGACAGTTTCATCTCTTCTTGAAACTTTTATTTGGGGCCTGTAATTATTTCATGGATTTCAATAAGGTTGGGGTTGGTTTTTTTTTCTACAAATGCAATTGATGTGGCCCATACACATATCTGTTCCAAGGCATATCTGTAGTCTGTGAAGTTCCAAAGAAGACTATACTGATCTAATTAATCTAATTTATCTTGTTGAAGATGATTTGCAGTGCACTGGGGGCAGATTCATTTCCAGTCCACGCTGCCTTTTATATTCACTGTTCTTTAAGGAATTTCCTCTCAGTTGTCTCAGAATAAACAAGAATGTTTTTTGACTATGACAGATCCTCTTTCTTACAGACCTATCAGCTTAGAGCACTTTAATTTGTTGATAAATCTCAAGAAGATTTCTGTAACGAATTGTTTGAATCACGATTGTGGCATTTTTATGAAGAGTTTTTGATCAAAGGAAACACAGAAAAAATGAGAGGAGCGTTCTTTCCTCCCACCCCAATTAGGTGATATCCATCTCTAAGACTTTCATGATAGCGTGACACAATGGAGGTTTCTGGCAACACTGCTAGTTTACTAAATGTGTTTTATCATGTATGAATGTTCTGTAGCATTTAATGTTGATTCCATTTTCTCATTGGAAAACTCATTCTTATATTGGATTGATAATTTAGTAAATTTTTTAAGAGTTGTGGGTCATATTTTCTCAACTTGCAAACAAGAGAAATCATTCCTTACTTTAGGTATTAATACAACATTTGTGTTGTGTGGACTTCTCCTCTCACCTCAGCAGTGTCATATCTTGAATTATGATTACTCCCCAGTGTTTGCTGTTTGGGAGTTTGGTTTTTAGCATCATTTGTAGAGGGGGGCTTTTTTGAAGCATGCTGGTATATTTTACTGGAGATACATACCTATTAATGAATCTCTCCAACCATAACGTCTGCATAATTCTCACATACTTTAAACATTGAAACAAGACTTGAAATCTCACACAGTTTTCTCAACCTAAACAGATGGTAAGGCAATGTCATTGTTCTTACCTGTATTGCTGCTACGTACATGCGGGAGAGCTAAGCTGAAGACTTGAGCATTGTGTACCTTGAATGGCACTGAGGTCAATGATCACGCACACAGTATCTGCTTATAGAGTGCACATCCAATTCTCTGAGACTCTTGTTTCCTGAGTTCCTCTTCCAGCTCAGATTGATTGTCAGTTTTGGCTGAGGTTTTTCAAAGGAGGGTAATGCAGAGAACTGCAACCAACTGGTAGATTTTGTTGCAACATAATGGCAACAGGTTATCTGAATGTCTTTTTTTACCTTCTAGAAGTTTTAGCCTTTAGAGTTCCAGAGGACCATAACTGTCCTATTATGACACTGGAGAAGGCAAGAGAAAACTGGATTTTGGCTTTGAATGCAATAGAGATCTAAGAATGGACTTCTTAAATGGAGCTGTAAAGAACATGGTATTAGGTAGTGTGTTTGTGATGACCTGTTTTGCCCTTTAAAGGCTGTAAATGTTTTTCTGAAGGGTACATGATGACTTTATTTTTATGCAAGAGAATAAATATGTTTAAAAGGGTTTTTTTCAGAACATAGAAATGTTTGTTTCACAGATATGTCTGAGTTATATAACTGATTGTAAATGTAAGAAATTTTGTCTTTTTCCTTAGCTGTTTGTGTATTCTGTATCAAAGAGAGCCACAATCTACAAATTATTCCAGCAATCAGAGAGTCTTAATAAGGAGGGAATGCTATTGAGAAGACAGGGTTTTGATGCAATTTCCTTCTACTGATCAACATCAACTCAATATTGTGTGGGTATAGCTTAAGTAACTGATTTTTAAACCAGAGGTTGATTTCCACTGGCATTCAGAGACCTGGGGCATAAGATTGTCCATATCTTAAAGCTAAGTGATTTTTCTGTATGTTCTAAAGTCCAGTATTACTGTTTTCAGTGGAGTTCTATATACCGCCCAAGTTACATTCAAGGTAGTAGGGTGATAGGTGGCATTAAGGGATTTAGAAGTTGCAGAACTGTCCAAAGCAACCCACTCGTTTCTGAGAGGCAGGACATGGCATGATTGTTAGCATTTACCCCTTTAACTTTCTGCTGCCAGATGAGGTGCGTTTTGTGAAGAACAAATGAAGTTTACATACTGGACAGAGTCTGGGATATCATTTATGTTATGTTTATTGGTTGGACAGTTGCATATTTTCAGTACAGCCTTATTAGAAGTGATGTTAGCTGTCTGTCATTGTATTCAATGCTGGAAATAATTTCCTATCCTTTCAGTAACTAGGAGCAGTGAGTATAGCAGACATAAACAGTGATTCTGATTGCCATTAAAGTTCCCCTGACTGTTAAAAATTGTTCTTGGGATCATAAATGTTTTTGTGTCAGGAAAGTTAAAAGTTTGATGCCAATTTTCCCATTAATTTTAACTGCATTAGGTTCCCTGCTAAATGATAAATGCACTAGGTTACCTTTTAGAAACTTTGTGATGGTGGATAGAACTTTGCCACAGGTATATCTGCTCACTTGCTACTGATGTCAATCATAGCATCTTTAACGAGGGCTAATTTAAGCTGAAAAGAACATTTTAGGTGAGTGACTAAAATGAGCCTGAAAAAATGCAGCACTGTACAGCAGCAGTCAATTGGTATATTCTTGGAGCCTCATCTGTACTGTATGCTCTCAATTCTTGTATACAAAAGCAGACAGTGAGCAGGATCAGGCCTGGAGTGCAAAAATCAGATTAATTTAATAAACTCGCAAATGATAAAATAAGACCTCCTGGAATAATTCTTGGTAATAATTGAATCAGACAAATTGTCTTAGGTAGGAGCACTTGATTTTTAACCTTCTACCCTAATGGTCAGTCTAGGCTTATAAAACAATTTTTTTTTTTTTTCATGGTGTATTTGCTCCTAATGATCTGGATCTTTTCCTCTACTAATTTTAACCTATTTGAATGTGTTTATAGAATCAAATATGTTACTGTTTTTAAAACCAAGAAGGTACAAATGAATCTGCCTGTGGAATGAAAAGAAGTGTGCATGGCTTACATACGTGGTGGGGCCAGAGCTTCCAAGCTATTTATTTTTCTTAAGCCTGATTTGTCCATTTGGAACTGTGCCAACAACACAATCCCAACTTTCTACTGAGATATGCTGTTTCAGAGATGAATTAATACTTACACCAGAGATTGAGAGCATCACCTTTGTATTGCTAGAAGCCCCAGCTCAGTTAGAATTTTAGCTCCTGGGTTTTTCTTACAGAGCAAATTAAACTGCTGGAAAAAAAATCTAAAGGTCATCTAGCAAAAAAGGCTTACCTTTTTTTAACTAATGCCGAGTTTTTAATCTAAGTACACACACATGCACTCTCCATCCCCTGCCCACCCCCGCCTAGAATTAGAGCGATGTTTTATAAAGCCAGCACCATCAAACTTTAGTCCGCCAACTTTATCCCGTGGTGGAAAGAGTGACCTTCCTCTACCAAGAATATAAAATAGACAGAAATAATATCATCTTGCATGTTGCTGGTTTTCAGTGCTCTGTGACCAGTAGTTGCTGTGCTACTCTGCTGTTTCTTGAGGGAGCATATTTTGTCAGCTGTTGAGTCATTGAGCTGTAGACAGTCATTAGGAAAGTTCTTCTACAAAGCTCAAAAACAACTTGGGGAATTTATCTCCCCTCTCTCTTTAACAGGGACGCATTACAGAGATACAGTTTTATATATGTGAAATGTGAATGCACTACTGAGGACTTCAATTTAGAATGGGACGGGTAAAAAAATGATGGTGGTTTTCTCCATTTTTCACTGATGTCAGTGAGGAAATTAAAAATGGTATACCCAGTCACTTTGAATCCCATTCTTACTGTAATCCACTTGCAGCTATTTAGCTGTGATGTGATAGTGGATATTCTGCTCTTGGGGTGTGTAAAGATGGTGCTGGAGTGTCTAGGTTTACTATTGCTGGCTGTCTAGCTAGTTGTATGGATACACATTGCCGGTGTTCGGCATCAGAGTTGCAGGGGAGGTCACAAGTTGGGAAGAGGCAGATACTGCTACATCTTCCTTCTCTTTGCGATTTCTCTCAGGAAGGGAGAGCAGCTTTGGTGTGTGTTTTGAATGGGAACAAAGCAGCTGTATCGCTTCACCATTCCCCTCCCTGCCCTTCTCATGGTGTCTTTCTAGCGAATGTGGCTGCCTTACCTGACCATTCTGTCCCTCAGCCCCTGAAAGATTCCTGCTTCTGGAGTCGTCCGAGTATTTTTATAAAGCTGTAGACAGAGGCTGATGAATCCCAGAATGCTTAGTATACAAAATTCTTCTTTGGTTTTATTGCTATCTGATCAATATTTAAGGTTTTATGGCCTTCCTGGCCCTCAATGTCTTTAACTTTTAATTCTCCTTACCGATCGAGGAAGCTTAGACCCACGAATGCCCAAAACGGCTGTATATGTAATTGGGCAGTGCAGCTACCCTTATCTGTCCTGGTATCACATCCTCGGCGACGCGCCCAGCTAGCAGTCTGGCAGGAAAACGCGTTTGATGGCAAGGGATGAAACCTGAAAGGCGGACTGGCCGAACTGGAGCTGAGCAGAGGCACTGGGGACCCTTCCTCCGCCGGCGTGGGCAGCAGGTGGCAGTGTGCGCCCATGACAGCTGGAGCAGATAAAATTCAAGCTAAAATCACAAAAAATGAGAAGAAAAATTATTTATTTTTACTCCGTATTAGTCTTCTGACCTAATCAGTAAAAAAGTCATTATTCACACAACACTGGGCAATATGCATTGTAATTTTTAACAAATAATAGGAAACTGTTAATGTTTTCACAGGAAATACAGTTCTGTCTTGTGCAGCAATGGTCATTTATCACTGCACTTTGTGAAATCACTCATTTGTTCTAATTTGAATGTAAATGACTCTAAGGTTTTACAAATAAGGTGACAGACTCACATAAATGTAATTGCAGGGTTCATCTCTCTCTTTTTATATATCACTCATTAAGTTATGAATTAAATACATCGTATTAAACCAGGGGCATGTCCAATGATGATATTGTAATGGCAAATTACTCTATGCTATTAGAGGTGTATTTTTTATTCATGGACATTAATTTGTCATTAAGCGGCATTAGTTTAGCACTTTTATGTGGAAGACGTGACCTGAAAGAGGAGACTTACAGCTCTAATGTAAAAGAACGGGAATACAGGCACCAGATATTCAGACCTTTTTATTTTCCTCCTGTAAAAAAGCAGAGGGGCATTTTATTTAAACTTGCTTTGATCTAAAGCAATATGAGTTGTGTTAAACCGTTTTACCAAAAGCATTTCTGAAATATGAAAATGCTTTGGTTATAAACTATTTACCAATATCGGAAAAGCCAGAATGCCAAGTACAAAATGGTGACTGTAAATAATTTGTAACTTATAAACCTGAAGAGAACATTGGGCATGAAGTGAGTTACAATCAGTTCTTATCTCCGAAGTGTCACTGTGGTAGAGACTTAATTGTCCATATTTTCTTTCTTCTGTACTGCCTTAGCCAAAATAGAACTGATTTTTTTCCTTCTTAATTGTGAAATAAGTATCTTTTACCCCATCTGTGCTTTGTATTTTTAAACACACTGTTATTATTTTTACAGGGATCAATTTCAAGTTTGAAATGTTAAGCACGAGCTGAATCTTTCTTAAGAAAATGAATGAGAAATTATTTGATGGAATTTGAGAGGCAACTTGGCACTTGAAGTATTAAACTGAGGAAAATAGTGAATGACTTGGTCTGCTCCATCTTTAAAAGATGTTTAAAAGACCTTCTAAATATTATTTTTGTTTTACAGTCAGTTTAATAGAAGAGGCTATCCTTTCAAAGTCTTGTTTACTTAATAGTGGATGTGGACTGAAGTCATAAGGATCCAAGGTGATACATCCCCCAGTCTGGCAGTATTTGCATTTCAGATTTTTCTTTAGACCATCTTTTGTTAAAGGCAAAAAGTTTGACCTTGATATGAACCTATATAGTTGATTCCTGTTCCTCCCCGTTACATGTTATGTTTTTCTGGTGGCTTAATCATTACCATTTGTTCCATCCTCTGAACTGGTCACACCACACTCAACTAGTGTGTTGTGCTAGTTAAGGTCTGTTAAGATCTGTAATGAAAATGACCTAAGCTCAAAGTGTATATAAGTAGTTTCAGAAATGTAAGTACCCCAAGTTATCATCCAGTTTTAACTACTTCTAAATACTATTTCAGTACTTAACAGGAGAAACATTTTTCACTGAACCATTTCAGTTTATAGGGGAGCACAAAGAAGGAAACATGTTCCATCTAAGGCTGTTGATGTTTTCTGGTAGATCTCTCCCCAGCAGTTAGAAAGTCAGCATTTTAGCACATTCCATCATTTATAGTGTTTTGTTTGCACAACTGCATCAGAGTAGAATTTGCCATGGAACCAGTATGTTGCTTCAGAATTTTTTTGTAGACTAATTCTGTTTAAAGCAAAAACTCCATTTCTGTCCAAGGTATTGAATAGGCCTTGAACCCAGAATGAATATAAATATATACATGCTGTCTTACTGAATCTTCAGCCAATATGTAATCAGAGCTTTGAAAGTTATAAATTGTCCTTATTCATCTCACTAATTCTAAAAATTAAACATACAAGCTTAAAGATTAGTGGTATCAACAACTTTATTAACTATCAATAATGTCCTGCAAGTGTGTTACTCCGAACTGAAAAACGTTTGTAACTTTATTCACTTGTTTTCCTGTGTAATCTATTGTAAACATCTGTTTATTAATTTGGAGGAAGTTCCTGCAAAATTTCCCATCTGTTTCAACAGAGTCTTACAGACTTTGTGATTTCTACCACAGAGTGTGTCTAACTGCATAGGTGGCATTGGATCTTGAATGACTTAAACCAGGACTTTTGTTTGCAGTTCAGCAGTAGTTGAGCTAGTAACACATGGAATTGTCTCTAGTATAGGAGCTGTTATGTCCTCTGGATTAGAGGGATAGTAATATATTGGCTGGACTTGCCTTGTAAGCACTTTGATGTTCGTTGTGAATGTTTCCAAAGCCGCTCAAAGGAGGCTTTTTCTGAACTTAATTTCAGTGTTTTCTCCTTGTTTACCATAAGCCACATCTGTTCTAAATACATATGCAAAGGGCCTTGGCTTTCCACAGCATTTAAGCACACTTTTTTATCATGGAGAAAGTATTGCAGTAACCTCAGGTAGATTCAGCCCACAAAAGACATTGGGACAAGAATTCCCACTGACTTGAAATGGCATGTTGTTGACATGGAGAATGCTAGGGGGACAGGCCCGATGTCATGTGCCAGGCCCAAAATCAGTCTTCATATGTGCCTATATTTTGCTTTTGCCTGCCTCACAATATCTTTACTCATATTTGCAGCATTACCAACTCCACGGGGAACAAAAGTGTGCAGGGTGTATATGTGTACAGTGGTGATGTCAGGGATGCCCAGAGACTGATATTGAATGTTTACTGTAACTAAGTACTTGAAAGTACTTGACTACCTGGATACTGTTATGAGTCTTAACTTGCATATGTATTATACACATTGGTTAAAAATCCTAATCAAGTTCTGGACTCACATAGCACCATCCAGCCCTGGACCAGAGGTTGAACAGAGTAATGGAACTTTTGAAAAGGAATAAAACAAATAGCAAAAATCATCAGTGTGTGTGGTGAATATTTTGGGGTGGGGAAGACAAAGAACATTAGGTATACGTAACCTCTGATAAGCTGTTGTTAGCATTTTGCTTTTAGATGTGGTTGAAATCTTTGAAATTTGGGTGTTTTAATCATAGAATCATAGAATGGTAGGGGTTGGAAGGGACCTCTAGAGATCATCTAGTCCAACCCCCCTGCTAAAGCAGGTTAGCCTAGAGCAGGTTGCACAGGAATGCATCCAGGCGGGTTTTGAATATCTCCAGAGAAGGAGACTCCACAACCTCTCTGGGCAGCCTGTTCCAGGGCTCTGTCACCCTCACAGTAAAGAAGTTCCTCCTCATGTTCAGGTGGAACTTCCTGTGTTCCAGTTTGTGCCCATTGCCCCTTGTCCTGTCGCTGGGCACCACTGAGAAGAGTCTGACCCCATCCTCTTGACACCCACCCTTTAGATATTTATAAGCATTAATCAGATCTCCTCTCAGCCTTCTCTTTTCCAGGCTGAACAGACCCAGCTCTCTCAGCCTTTCCTCATAAGAGAGATGCTCCACTCCCCTAATCAACTTTGTGGCCCTCCGCTGGACTCTCTCCAGTAGTTCCCTGTCTCTCTTGCACTGGGGAGCCCAGAACTGCACACAGTACTCCAGATGCGGCCTCACCAGGGCAGAGTAGAGGGGGAGGATCACCTCCCTCGACCTGCTGGCCACACTCTTCTTAATGCACCCCAGGATGCCATTGGCCTTCCTGGCCGCAAGGGCACATTTTAGCAACATTTCTTATTAAAATCTGTATTTGAAATGGACTAGTTTTTATAACATTGCATGGAATAATCATTGCCTAAAAACTTTTTCAGTAAGCTCTAGTTCATTTTTAAAACCAGTGACTGTTCTTGTTTGAAGCTCAGTTGCTTCAAAAAAGAGTCTATTTCTGCAGACAATCCGTGTCCGTCCTCAAACTGGCGTTCCAATTTTCTGTTAAAGGATGTCTGGCTTCACTTCATTCTGATTGCATTTAAAAGGAGGTGCAGAAGAGGGGCACTTCATATACTCCAGGATTTTGAGATACTGACAAGAATATGTAGTTGTGAACACTTAGAATCTGGGCCTATAGTGATCTATTCTGCTTTTAAAGGTGGTGTCTTCAAGGTGAAATCTTAAAGCCAGTGAGAATTTCATCATTTGATTACGTGTCTTACATATATGATACATTGATTAAATATTTTTTCTTCTATATTTCTGTCAAAAAAAAGCCTTGGTGGTAAAGCATGGAATTCTGACCATCAGCTGTTTAAGATTCAGCAGGGAGGAGGGAATTATTTTTTTTATTTTTGGTAAGAACTGCTAGAAACTAAATGAACAAAAGTCATCATGATCTTTGAAGGCTCACGCCTTCCTGATGTTCACACTACTGAAAGCGCTAAGCATTCACGTGTTATTTTTGAGAGGACTTGTGACTTCTTTGGCACTACTGAATGTCAAATGTAGGAAATGTCAAACTGGACATTGAGTCAAGGTCCATTTTTTACATTTGGGCTTTGCTCTGTCTAGGTTTTCTGTTTTGGAGAGTCAGGTTTATAGTAATCTCTGACCAAGAGAGTGATAAGTGAATCCATAGTCAATAATGCTTAAAATACAAGCAAATCCCCCATTGATCCTCATGCATACTCAATTCTTTATTTTAATTCAGTGGTGCTTCCAGATTTTTTTTCATTCTTTTACTTTTCTTCTATGTGGACTACTACAGTCTCTTTTTGTCCTGTTTACCTACTGAAATCAGTTCTGATTATTATGTATTAAACCTATTAATCAGCACAGGTCCTAGTCACAGGAAAGAGAGATGTTCTTTTCACTGCATAAGTTTGGGGACACAGTGTTGTAGAGGGTTTTGTTTTACTGAGATATAATGCTTATACAGAACATATTACAGATATTTTGCTGATATATTGAGCTGTACAAATAACTTTAAATTGTGTTAAAATTGGGGATTGGGGCAGGGGAGAAAAGAATAATCTAACTGTTAGAGCACTGGAGTGGGTTCCAGGCATTTGAGGTTCTGTTTTTTGTATCTTCTGCACCATGGGAAATCTTTTAGATTATTCTTCTGCTCCTCCTTTTTTCTCTGTAGAATGAGAATTTGCTTTGGTTTAGTGCTGTGAGCAAAAAATTTCTTAGTGATTTTTGAGGTGAGGTCAGATATTGCAGGTGCATAGAGATACCTGAACAAAGAACAAATAAAAGTTTTCGAAATAAAAGGGAAATGTTGCCTTTTTATCGTTCACATATTTATAATCAAGTTGTTGTAACTGCTGACTACCCTCATATCTTCCTGCAGCTGCAACAAGTCCCTTTCTCTTCAGAGGAATGTGAAACCATATACCCTCAGAGGTCAAATTATGCAAATGTTTCCTTCCTCACCTGTAGAGACAATTGGCAAAAAACTTACTCTAGTGCAGTCATCTTTTTAATGCAGAGTTACAAAATGTTTGTAATCGCACAAAGGCAGTACAAACAGTCCTGTACTTCCCAGTCCAGTGGCCAGGCTAACTTTGATCCTACATTCGTGAGCCAGAAACTATTTTCTGAAAATTTGGTCAGAACTTTTTTGTTTTCATAATATTCTCTCCATTATATAAATATCTTTGCTCAAGATAAAATCCTCTGGGAGTCTTTTTTTAAAAAACTAAGTTAAGCATCCTAAGTCTTGTAAGGTTGATTTTCTAGCCTGTAGTATTTTCATATCATTGAAGTGTGGACTTCAGAACTGGGACCAGTATTTGAGCAGTAGCCTTAAAAATGCAGTGTTGAAGCAGCAAGAGGGTTAGTTTCTTTTATCGGACAGTACTCAGTGTGCATTTTATGACATGAGCCTTCCTTTTTGCGCAGCACTCTTCTGAGAACTGCTGTTGCCATTTATGACTGCTTCTCAGTGCCTCCTGATGGCCTTTAAGTGTTGTTCCAAATAGAGCCTGGTATATTTTCTGTATCAGCTGTGTTACTGGTTCTCAGATACTTTTTGTTTGTTTGTTTTTAAGGTGATTACTTTTCTGGGAAAGCCAGACAATACTCATACTTTGTCGTTCTCATAATTTGTTACCCCACTGCTTTTGCAGAGTCTTCTGCAAACTCTGTGGACAAAACTTACCATTCTCTAGTTCAATTAAACTGCTAACAGTGCTGAACCAAGAATCAATTCCTTGAGGGCTTTGCTGGAAAAAGTTATGCTGCTTTATAACTTACCATGAATAACTTCATTTTGATAATGTCATTGAACAAATCTTTGAGCCATCTAAGATGCACTGTACTAAAAGTATGTAATATAGGAAATTTATGAAATATTCTAATTGCTGAACTTTAATACCCCTTGTGTTAAATTTGTCCCATTTTATTCTTCTAATATTTCTTGTAAACTTGGAAAAATGAACTCTTTTGAGTTTTCCAAAAACGAAGTTCCCCTCCTGATGCCTTATTCCTTTCATACAAGTCAAATGTTAGTAGCTAGCTACGGCGATGTGATTCTTAACAGTGCTTTAGGAACTACTGGTTTCAAATTGGTGAGTGATTCTGCTTTGTCTATAAAAAATTATACTCAGTCTTCAGTTATCCTGTGCTGTATTCAGCCTTTCTGTAGACAGAGTATCACATGCTGCCTTAAAATTCTGAGAAAGTTTTGTTGCTTTGTGTTGTTTAGCAAATATTTGAGATTTGAATTTGTCTGTGTTAATTAGCCTGTCATTCCACACATTTTAGACAGTTTGTTTCATTTTGTGGTGATACTAGATGGTTCAGCTCATTACAGTTACCCTTTTCCAATTCTCCATTTTTAGATGTGTTTATTAGCTTTGTAATCCTTAAGCATTTGGTGACAGGCTGTTGCCTGAGATTCTGAAGTAGAGACATGTTTTCAAGAAAAGTGGTCCCTCGCTGTGTTTATTATAGAGCGCACGTGTACATCATTGAAATGTTCCAGAAATAAAATGTCATAAAAAGATTCTGAAACAGTTGTTTGAATTGTATTATATATTCTTTGCACATGAACATGTCCTCTGTTCTTATTTATACCTAGAGTGTTAACATTAGTATTTTGATAACTTTGGAATATGCTACCTGTTTGTTCTTTAGTGCAACATTGTGAGTGTTGATTTCTTTTTTTAGTTAGTGACTATCATGCTATTATCCATCTTCATCATTATTCATTTATATGTATGCAGAGCAGTTGGAGGAGCTATCATCCAGCCTCCTTGAGAAGCCAGATCTTCTTTGGATTGTGAATTCTAACTCTCCTGCTAGACTCCAGTACTGTTTGCCCCTTGTTCTCTGGGTTTCTTGTCTGGATCTGCTCACCTGTTCTTTGGTCTGGGTTTTTTTTGTTCTTCTGCATTTGAATGTGATGGTGTCTTTCTGTGACCTGCCAGGGCTCTGAAGTGGATCTGAAGCAGCACAGTAGAAAACGACTTTGAGCCCTTAGGTTCTGTCACTGTGATTTGGCCCACAGTGGACAACAGTGCAGGCAGGATCTTGCTTAGCTGTGGAATAGGCAGTGGACAGTGCAGCTAGAATGGGGTGAGATTTTAGCTGCAAAGTTCAAAGAAGTCATTACTGAGCATATCCAAACTATTTATTTTTCTAGAGGCTGACGCAGGGGGGGCAATGGAAGTTTTTCACAGTGACGGCAACTCCTACAAGCTATTTCCATTCTGAACATTTTTAATGTGGAAGACCAATAGTCTTTTCAGTCTTTCAGTCTCTTCTTAGTAATGTGTAATAAGCTTTTTGAGATGTTTTCAAGAGATTTTAAAGAGGTTCATATTAAGGCTGGAAAACTTCAGCTTTGAAGTGTTAAATGTTGGCAAAATAGTAAGTTATTGAAAAAAGGCATTGGAAAGGGGAACTGCTAGTTACCTCCTTAATACCTCTACTAATAGATCTATCAGTAATGTTGATTTTTTTTTTTTTATTACTCTCCCCTTTCCCTCCATGCTGGTAATGGAGATGCAGTTTAAGAATAACAATCATACTTAAGCTACTGTGTATTAGAAACAATTTTTCTGCTTGTATTTTCACTGTTTGAAAGTTTTCATACTTTATATTGATTTAAAAATTACTTTGTTTTTCAGAATATTAAGGGATTTCCTTACCTACTTTTGAAACGATTCTTAGGAAAATTCTGAAATATTTTTTCCCCCAATAAGTAGCTATGTGGGCAATTACAAGATCTGTTACTCAAATATAGAAAGAGATTAAGTAAGCAATTGGAAAATAATTTCTGAGCATCCTAAGTAGAATCTACTGCATCTCAGTGGATCACACTCAATTCCCATTTGTAACACGTCATATTATTTCTGTCCTGCCTGGCAGACAGAGGGCTGTTCCTGTGTCTCACTTGAGAACAAAGTTTACAGAGAATTTTGGTGTATTAAATCATGGGATGGCTTTGAACTACTGTGACACCATCAAGAAAAAGGCGGTTTGAGTCTAGGATATTCCATGCAAGGTAATTTATAAAGCTAAGGAAATACTAATGCTGGTGTGCAAGGTACTGCTGAAAAATCATGAGTACTGTGAAAAGTTTGCCCATGCAGAAGAACAAATGAAGTCAAACTGGGAGAGGTGTAGAAAAGGCCAGCTAAGAGGATCAGGAAGGCTTGTTTTACCTGAGGAGATTAAAAGAGCTTGGTTTGTTTAGTCTAGCAGAATGAGAACTGAGGAGGAATATGATTGTTTTCTGTAAATATATCAAGGGAATAAATACTGGGGGAGGAGGGAGCAGGGAGAAAGACAGAGTGCTGTTAAAACTACGAGATAATGTTGGCACAGGAACAAATGCATGTAAACTGTCTGAGTAAATGAAGCTGGGAATTAGGAGACGGAGTATCAAAATTAGCTGAGCCTTCTCGTAGTAGTATTTGGGAGCAAGAACAGGTGAGTTTTAAGATGGATCTTTCTTAATTTATGATGAAGATGATTTGATGAGCTTGTGCAGTGTAGTAGGGGAATAGACTTCCACTCCTTTGTTCTCGTGGCCTGAAACCATTATTAGAGTCTGCAAAAGAATTGGAAGCAATGGTATTGTAGAGTCCTCATTTTCTTTATGCTTCTTGTTGATAGTAAGTATTTTTTTAACTGCTACTCCTGTGAACTTTGGGTTTCTAAAGGGCAAAACTTGGTCTTCCTGGATTTGACAATATTAGCAACAACAACAAAAAAAGTGTACGTTTACCATGAAAAATTGCTGCTGGTTGGTGGATTAACCAAGTAGTTTTCAGCTTTCCTCAATCACTCTAGTAACTCTGAAGAGTTAGCAAAAGTATGAAGTAATGAAACATCTGTAAAGACTATGTACCAATATTCTGTGATTTCTGATGGAGTAAAGAGTGTGGGATTACGTCATTTCTCATAACACATTTGAAGACAAGACAGGCTCCCATAATTGACAAAAACTGTAAACATTGATAAATCTGATGAAATCCTCCCTTTTGGGTTTCTGCTGTCTGAAATGGTATGAAAGGGCCAGGTGAAGGGTTAGATATCTCCATATTCTGTTTCATCCCTGTACTCCTATTTGTTAAATAATACTGATTGCTACAGTTATCCTGCCAGGAATACCTGGCAAGATGTGAAGTCAGGTGAGATGTTGATCTTTTCATTAGGGGAGTTTCTGTGCCAGGTGCAGTTTAAAAAAAAAGTATTTTTTTTTAAATTCCCAGAGCAGCATCTGCTTAGCAAGGGAAAGCAGCTATTGAAAACTCTGCAGAACCTTGCCTGTGGTTGTTCCAGTGGTACCATGAAACTTTAACCGTGCAGTCTTAATATTTCATTATTCTATTTCTTTCCGTGATGTGCATAATTGTGCATGCAATATATGAAAGGTATGTATAATCAGGGTCACTTAAAATATTCAATTGGATTGCAGTTTGAAAATATTTGTACTGTTTAATAACTTAGGTGAATCTATCTGAGATTCTAGAAAATACTTACTTGTTTTTGTTTTACTTTTGAGTACCTGCATATGGCATATTTCACCTTCTTTTTCGAGGACCACACATGTCTCATCACGTGAGCAATCTTTCTACTGTGTGGAAGTTCACAGGCCTCCTCCACACCTTTGAAGGGGGTGCTCGATAGCACCAGCCAGCAGGATTGAAATTGAAAACTAAGCAGATACAGGGAAACACTAATTGAGAAGGGAATTCTTGTAGGGAAGAGGGAAAATAATAGGGCTGAAATGTTTTGATATTGTTGCTCTCGTACTTAGCCCCAGACCTACTATGAAATAAGAGCAAGGGTGCAAAATAACTTTTCATGCTTAAAAGAGAAAACAAAAGCAAGAATTACAGAAAATATTGAACAAGCAGAGACCTACCAGAAAAATTAATTTTAGAAAATGTGGGTCATTTAAAAAGTCATAGTTTACCGTGCCTATAAATACATCAACAGTCTGCACTGGTTTTATAATAAATGTAAACATGGTTTTATGCATTGCAAAATTCTGACCCAGCTCTTCCACTGTGACCAGGCTTCAGCAAAATGTCTTTCGTGGTTCAACTGGACAGCTTTGGTGTTTAGTGGAGAAAAATTTCAAATAAGATCTAAAATGTAGTTTTTGAAGAATCTGTGTTTGTACTTAGTGTGAAATAGGTATGCCTTTTGCTATGCTGTTGAGTACGTGCATGATCTATTAGTTCTTAGGTAAATGTGTGAGGTTTTGCAGAACTAGAACCTTTGGTATAGAAAGAGCTTGAGCCATCTGAACTGGATTTCTTTTCCCTTAAAATTGTGTTGATCCCTTTTGTTGTCAGATAAGTATATTTTTGTCACTACAATTTTGCATTTTGTTACTATCCCTTAAATCCCCCGATTTATGTCAAGGTTCCCTTCTGAATGATGCAGCTGGTTCATAGTATTTAACATGGCAGAGCCTGGAGGACTTGGGGTCAAGACCCTGTTGTGCTAGGTGCTCCTTGAAGATTTTGAACGAACACATGCCTGTCCCAGAGACTTCACACTTCCTTTTTTGTTTTAAAGAGGCTGAACCCCTTTTGGGAAAAGGGGAAATTGTGTTACCACGCACCTCTTCTCTGTTACAGCAGCAGGGCTAGCCATTTAATACCTTGATTTATATCAGTCTTGTAATCTAAATAGGAAGCAGGTGGAGTTACAACTGGGTATGATAGTTTGGATATTAATGGCTTGGCTTGGCAGTGGAATTCTAAAGCTGTATATACTTTTTCTGTCTTAATTATGCATTCATTAAAAGCTTTTATACCCAACAGAATAAAGTAAATATTGTTTGATCTCTGTAGTGTGCTCCCAGACTGTAGATTTGCACAGCAGGGTCTTGATAATCTGAATAAATTGTATTTCCCCAAGGAGTTTATCTTTCAAATAAGGTCATAAAGAAATGCATTCTTTCCCCTTAGTTCTCCTTGTGCTTTTTCTGCTATTTATAACACGGAACAGAGGAATAGAAGTATATTGTAGTCTGCTGTGTACTTGGTTATGATTAACTCTAATTTATCAATCTGTTACTTTCATCCTTTCCTGTGGCTTGTGCAAGGCAATTATTCTTTAAAGTACAAACGAATAAAGATGGATTTGGAAGTAATTTTAATACAATGTTTATATCTATTATTCCTGTTTGACAATTTATCATATCTCTGTATTAAAATACACCTCTGTATTAAAACATGGACAATGTCACATCATTTATTTTGAATATTTAATATTGTCATCTTTCAGGTTATGTTTGTTCAGAAAACTGGTTTTCTTTTACGAGGGTTTTAAATGTCAGCTCATTGTTAAATTGGTTTGGCATCTAAATGCTGATACTACTGAATCAGAAAACCAGTAGTGTAGAACAATGGATCCTCTTACTTCGGAGAGGGGGCTGTATGGTAAGTAGAACGCATAGGATCAAAGATAGTTTCTTGTTTTAGAAGTAGACACTTATAAATAATTTGGCTAATTTATTAAAATGGTTTGAGTTTACTGTGAGATTTTAGAACTATTTTGACTGTTAGTTGTAAGATCTGTATATATAATCTTATACATATTTTCTCAGTCTGAATGTGTTTCAGCGGTGTAGCATACATCATATTAGAAGAGATACGATCGCTACCTTTCCCTAATTCTCTTTAGCTCTTAGTGACAGTTTTGCTTGTGTTCATATTTCATCCTTCACTTCAAAAGAGATAAGTGGCGTACATTTAAAAGTTTATAGGAACAAGATTAAAAGTTTCAGTAATTTACATAAGCCTGTTTTGTATTGCATAGTTTTAAAGAACATATACTATGATACAGTACCGGAACAAAGTTGCATGTGACTTGTAACTGCTCTTTTAACACAATATAATAAAATTTGTGGAAAATGAGAGACTGCTAGAACTCTTATTTGTGACCACACCTAAATTTAATTTAATAGTAACTTATTTCATTGTTAACAAAGTTTTGAATTCAATTAAGAATTTAGTTTGAAAATCTATTCAAATCAGACTGAGTTGACAGTGATTGCTTTGATATTTCCTGTTGGATTTTTTTTTTTAAAGCTAGAATGTAAGGTCCTTTCCTCCCCTCAGCCCCCTCCCTGGCAGAAAAAAACTTGCTGAATTTTCATTTGATGTTTCTGAAAGTCTTACCACATATGAAGAGCTAGGTTATCTGATCTGTGGTATACATCCTGCAATCTCAGCGTGACATTTTTGCCATCTAGTATCATCACAGAGACAGTAATGTATAGTACTGTATAATTTTGATTCCTGTATTGGTATGACAGTCTGATGATGTTCGTGTTTAAAATCCAATACAGTACTTGCTTCTTTGGCTGTGAAATACAAACCTGTAGACCAACTCTAACCTTACAAGAACAGAAATGAATGTTTTTACTGCCAAGAGCAGTTTTAACAAAATATACTTGCAATATTCATCAAGCAGTAAACCCTAAGTCCAGAGGTCACTAACACATTATGTTAGGCGAAGCATCAAAAATCCTCTGAAGCTTACCAATGAAAATAAGTAAACAATTAAATCCCTATAATAAATAAATAAATAGACAAATAAATAAGCATCTGAAGTAAGTGAACACATACAAATAAAAATAAATAATATTGTAAATAAACAACTGGTGAGAGTTTATTTATCCATCCAATAGTATATTTTGTCACTTCGACTGTATGACAGCTTTCATAAAAAGAACTTCAGTTGGTGTTGATTTGAGGTGATAGGGGAATTTAGGTGATTGTCAAAAATGCTGAAACCAAAAATGAAGACTTACCAGTGTCTTTCAGATTTTAGTGAAAATGTGAAGATTATTCAGTGGAAAACTGCATTTGTGTGTCATACTACTGTTTCTCTCTAATGAGGAAAGATTTTATTATGGTATCTGCACTATTGTCGTCTTCTAAGTCCACCAAAAGCCATCTGTCCTTCTCCGTTGACACTTAGTGGGGTTTGATCAAGCCTGGATTTTAGTCGAGCCGTTGATCCTCAGCTCACAATGCTTGATTATTTATTTGTCTATTTTAATCCTCCCCGGATATAGCTGTTGACTACGAAAGAGCTCAATAAATGAGCTCTTCTAAATTTCTTCCTGGATGTTTGGCATTCATTCAATCAGGAAGTTCTTTGAAACGGCAGTCTTCCAAACCAGAGACAATAAACCATGATCGTTGCTTGTCAAATGCTGTGATGTTTACTTTGATTATACTCCTGTGCGTTGTTGCCACCGTTGCATGGCCATCATAGAAGTGGTGGTGTGGGGTACCATCTGTGATCTGCAGATACTAAATCACCTAGTAAGCACACAGACCAGATACTTCCCTTGTAAAATTCATTCCTTTCTCTTTCTTTCTGCAACTGAGGAGGATTTATTCTTACCTCCTCTATGTTAGTATGAAGAGGAACTGACACTAGCATATCTGTGGCTTTTGGGATGATGGCTGTTAGTGCTTGTTCTGACAATGTAGAAAACTTTTCTTTGTTCTTCCAAGAATACAATGTGAAACTCCTGTGCAGCAGCGTAAGTAGATAATGAATTGGATTTATCATTAACGTACAAGCCTGCCAGGAAAGGTGCACCGTTCAGACTGGGAGGTTATGTAACAAGCAGGAGCCTCCACAAGAACTTGATTCGCTTTCCTCCAGTACTGACTCTTCTAAGCAGGTGAAAAAAATTCTTTCTCCACTCTCCATTGCATATGCATAAACAGCTCCACAGTCATTGGGACAGCCACCCAATTCACACGTTCAAGATGTAGTCCATAAAACCTTCCAAAAAAACCCCCTCTTCGCACTTTCCCATCTTCCCTGTTGCTCTGCTCTATCTGCCAGCCGTGCAGCTCATTTGACATTTACAAGATTTCTTGTCAGTTTCATTTGGTGCTGCCATTCCATCCAGCAGAGCAGTGAAAGTGAAATTGACTTAATTCCGTCTGCTTCTCTTGCCTGCTCCAGTCCCGATGTTAACTAACCAGCAAAGTGAAACTGACAAGACTCCTTGTCATTTTTGCCCGTGGAGCTGGTCAAGGAGAAGGCGGCTGATAGTGAGCAATGCGGTAAATTGGAAGATGGAAACCAGGATTGTGGAGGGGAGAGGAAGAGAAGTGTGAGCGTATAGGAAGAATGGAGAAAACGGGTAAACATGCTTATTTCCCTAGATGTCCCGGGTGCTTTTTGCTAATGTGGATGAATACTCAGCCTCTCCCCTGAAGAGCATACGGTCTAGAATAGCAGTAGTTAGCTGTCCAGATGCTAATTTACAAAGGATGCCAAGTTGAAAACATTAGCCTGTAAATATAGGTTATCTGTTACCAGGATGAAAAAAACTTCCTGCACTGAATTACTGTAGCTTTTGTCTCCACAGATTTGCTGCTACTAGGAAAGAGAGAAAGACTATGAGGCCAACATCGACTATGGGTTGATGCCAGTGATTGGGAAAAAAAAAGGGTCTATTTGTTCATTGAAGATAAATTATTACATAATAAAATGTAGCTTAGCATCTCGTATTTTGTGAGGTTTCATGGAACTAAAAGCCGTACTACATAGGTGCTCTAGCTCAATGAAAACAGTAAATAATGAACAAATAATTGCTTTGTAACAAACTATTGTAGTTAACATTTTTTTAATCCACTTGTTAACTCCTGCAAGCTTTTGCCATACAGTGTAAATCATGCTGGTTTATTATTTTATGTACTAATCCGTATTTCTTACAGATGCGGTATGTATATATAATCTTAGCAGTTGCAATATAAATTAGTACTATCGTATATATTTGCATATACACTGGTAACATTTACACATACATTTTGAATGAGGCTGTGTTAATTAATTTCAAATTATATTACCTTCCTTCTCCACAGGTCCAAAAGAAAACAACCTTTGTTCATTATCTGAGACCTGTGGGGTTTTTTGTTCTGTTTTTTTTTTTTTTCTGAGACGTATTTTGTTTGCTTCACCCATTTAGGAATTAAATAGTTTTAATTACTTGGACCTGTATAAGCTTGCGGACCTCTTCAACCTCACTTTGTTGGAGAATGCAGTGGTTGACTTCTTAGTAAAACATCTCTCTGAGCTATTGAAGAGTCATCCTGAAGAAGTTCTGGCACTCCCATATTGTCTCCTTCGAGAGGTTTTTAAAAGCGATAGACTCACTTCACTCAGTGAAGAACAAATCTGGCAGGTAAGGAGATTGGTGAACAAGCAAAATGTGTGATACTCTATAAACCATAGCACTAATCTGTTGTTTTGAAACCCTGGAGCAATCTTGAGGGAGAATAAGCACTTGAGCAAAAACTGTGAATAACAACCAAGGGAAACTAAAACGAAATTCAAAAAATGTTGTGTTGTGTTGTGTTAATGCAATTAGTTTGTTTGAAAGAGAAATTTGTCTTATTGCTTAACTTGTGTCACTCTGATGTGGTGAGAGATTTTCTTCCAGATCCAACTTTTTTGGTTGGAAGAGATGGCCAATACATGCAACTCAATTATCATAGCCTCTGGTGAGGCTAATGTGGCAAGTCTGGCAGCAAACCTGTTTCTGCAGTCTCTCCCATTCACTTCAGACAAACTTAACTGTGTGACTTCAGTAGCCATTTAAACTGTTGAGGCCACCGCAGCTGACTTTGCCTGAGGCAAACTAGCGAATCGTCACGCAGGCTGCTCCACTCAGACATGAGTGAAGGCATCAGTGGAAGGTTTGTGGCAAGAAGCTGGTGGTGGTGATCATTTCTTTTAAAAAGGCTGGTTCTAGAAAAGGACTAGGTTGCTAGCCATACAATATTAACAAGATAAAAATATTATGTTGTGACCTTTAGTGTGGAGCGGGGTGGGATGGGAAACCTAATATGGAAAAAACACGTAGCATGTACAGAGAAACACAAAAACTAAACCAAAATCTATCTGTCCTTGGAAACATTCCCATCACGTCTGTAAAAATTGCAATTCACGATATAGTAGAAGGAAATCTCTGTAACACTGGTTTCCTAAACACTTCTTTCTGTTTCCTTTTTGCTGTCATGTTTTATAGAAGGAAAGTACTTCAGGGTATTTCAAGATAGAATGTAACTTTCTAAAAAGAATGCACAGATTGGTTTCAAGCAAGGGGGTTATCTTGGTCCAACAGAGAAGATTTAATTATATTTCAGTCCCTGTTATTTGTCTACGTATCTTTTGGATTTTTCTAAGCAAGTAATTTCATCTATATGCCATCGTTTTCTCAAAGTATGAAATGTGTGTTCATCTGTGGGGCACTTCATGTCCTGTAGATGAATAACATCATGCAGAAATAAAATGTTTGTTCTTAAAAGTGTCTAATTAAGCTTGTCAAACCACAGACAGTATGCAGATGTAACTGAACCCTTCAGTCTGATAATGGGCGTATTTGTTTCCAAAACTTTGAGGCTTTAGATTATGGAGTATTTTACAAAGATTATCTTTTCTGCAAACATTAATATGAAGTTAGAAATTATAAAGTTTTTAAATCCTGTGTCATTGTCCTGTCCTGCAGGAAGATCTCAGAAATAATTGTCTTAATTGTGTGTGCTCCAGTCAATGAACACTTCATGAGGCTTCTGCTTCTGTTGCAGGGTCATACTGGGGAGAGATACTTATAGGTAATATGCTGCTTTTTGAGTGACAACAAACTCCACACTGTCCATTTAAGTGTTATCATAATTGCCTCTCTGAAGGTTACTAATGCTGTTCCGTAGAATTTTTTAAAACCAGTTTTCTGCTGCAGGCAAAACATGCATGTGTCTTTTTAATTCAGTCTGTATAACCCGGAATAAATATATATGTATAAATATTCCAGTTCCCCAGAATGAATTAAAAGACACATATAAATATTTACCAATTTAGGCATTCAGAAGGCAATAAGAAACTGGTTTTTTGCTTTATATTAGTAAATAAGTAATTCACTCATAGTCAACCCAATAGAAGAAAATCAAATCAGACCAGCTATATTGCCTCAAGTGTAGTTAAGTTCATCATTTTTGCTAAGGTTATAGTGGTAATGCAATATACCATGGAAGAATCTAATATTCAGCCCAGGGTGAAGATTCGGTATGCCAGAGGATTAGTGTCAGGGTGCTTTATAGAAGTGAAACTTGATGGACAGGCTGGAGACAGATCTACAGAATCTCATTAAATTGCTGAATTGTTCATTACTGAGCACTCTCACTGTAATAAAGTGCTCATTGACTTTGACAAATCCCCATCCCATGTCTTAAGGAAGAAAAGCAAAGCAAGAGGTGTTGGGGAAGCTGGAGGAAATTGGCACAAAGTGGGGCAGATAATAGAAAAGCTGATGGAGGATGCTACCGTTTGATTTGCCTGTCTTACCTGTGACTAGTGTGGCCTCCTGTGCACACATATGTATGCATGTTACGGTGCTATGAATTCAGCACGTCCCCAAGGCACCTCTACTAGTAGGGCTCCCATGAAACCCTAAATTAAAGCTTCCCTCAGAGAACCTCTGGAAAAGGTGCCACTGTCTGCAGAGCACAGTTGTTTTCACTAGTTTAAATTCCCAGTCTCCATTGGGTGATTCGGTCTTAATGCACGTAAAGATTAAGGCCGTTATTTTAATGCATCAAAACGTGTACACAGAGTGATGCTTGAATGTGATTTAAACAGAAGTGACTGCAGCTCATGTCTGGCACATTTTGGGTTTTTGTTAGACTGCCAATTCACAATTGTCCAATTTTGCTGAATACGGTGAAATATAACCTAGAACAAACTGAGTTTGAGGGCATTAAACAGTAATATTAACGTCAGTATACTAGGATGTGGATTAATGCAGAGCACTACAGTAATTCCTGTTGATTCTTTCAGAAAGAAAAATGTGACTTTTAAACCAGGGTGAAGTGGACAAACTAAGTAGTTCGTTCCTCTTTCTACCTCTTAAAATCTTACAAAACTTTTTGGCCTAATGTAGATGTCTTATTTTTAGTGGAGACAATAGACAAGGAATGTATTTCTTAAAACAAATAGAAACAACAAAAAGAAAGCCCACCAGAAAACCTTTGTAGGCTGTGAAATTGAAGCAATTTACTAGCCTCCATCATTAGGGGTTTTTTAGCTGGGCTATGCCAGTAACAATGATTATTTGGTGACATTGGATTTGTTTTCATGTTGATTTTTTACGTTTTACTAGCATGTAATTATGAAATATTATTTTGTATATGTGAAATTTATGATTTGTCAGCTGCACTAAAATGTGAGTAGATGTAAGGCAGTGACATGGAAGAAAGGATTAAATAAAAAAAAGAAGAAAGCCAAGGAAGAATCCTGAAGAAGTTGGAGGAAAAAAGCAAATTCTTTGGTATTTTTCCTCTTCAATATGAACTGTGCAGCACGCTTTTTTTCATAAGAAGCGGTCATGATGAGGACATAAATGTCTAGTTTATTATGAAGTGAAAAGTGAGTCTTTTCGTAATTGGCCGTTACTAGAAAGGCTCATTGGCTCTACTTTAAGGAAGCAGATGAATTCTTTCCCTTGATAATTGAAAAGGTAACCAACCCTGTACAACAGAACGTGTTCTCAGAGAAATCTAGCAGTAGAGGGCTTCTTGTTGGAACCTTAGCAAGTAGAAAGCAAGCCAAAGATTTAAGTATTAAACTGATGTTAGCCTTAGTTGTAGTATAGTTTTATGCCTTATCAAGCTCATTATTAAAAACTTCAGTGTCATGAAGCTTAAAGGTTCATGTTTCAAGGATCATACTAACTGTTACAGATGGAAATACCTACTGGAGCATTTTGTCTGCCAGCAGCACATTGATCAAATTATACTGTATTAAATACTGCACTTGATCCAAGGTGAACTTTCACAGATTGGTAGGTATTGGAAGTGACCTCTGGAGATCATCTAGTCCAATGCTCCTGCTGAAGCGGGTGCCCCTAGAGCAGGTTGCACAGGAATGTATCCAGGTGGGTTTTGAATACCTCCAGTGAGGGAGACTCCACAACCTCTCTGGGCAGCCTGTTCCAGGGCTCTGGCACCCTCACAGTAAAGAAGTTCCTCCTCATGTTCAGGTGGAACTGCCTGTGTTCCAGTTTGTGCCCATTGCCCTGTGTCCTGTTGCTGGGCACCACTGGAAAGAGTCTGACCCCATCCTCTTGACACCCGCCCTTTAGATATTTGTAAGCATTGATCAGATCCCCTCCCAGTCTTCTCTTCTCCAGGCTGAACAGACCCAGGTCTCCCAGCCTTTCCTCATAAAAGAGATGCTCCAGTCCCCTCATCATCTTTGTTGCC
>VZSC01003120.1:317290-370302 GCA_013398225.1 Steatornis caripensis | reverse complement strand
AATGGCAGCACAGCCTTCTGTACTTCAGCTTCCACCTTTGTATCATCAGCAAACTTGCTGAGGGTACACTCTGTCCCTTCATCCGGGTTGTTGATGAATATGTTGAACAGGACTGGACCCAGTACCAATCCCTGGGGAACACCACTGGTCACAGGCCTCCAACTAGACTCTGTGCTACCGATCACAACCCACTGAGCTCTGCCATTCAGCCATTTCTCTATCCAGCTCACTGTCTGCTCATCTAACCCACATTTCCTGAGCTTTCCTATGAGGATGTTGTGGGAGACAGTGTCAAAAGCCTTGCTGAAGTCAAGGTATGGGGATGCATTGATCTTGAGCTTGGAGGAGGTGGTTCTTGAATATTAACCAGCTCTCTTGGACCCCCCGCCTACCTACTAGAGCTCTAACCCATGGGATTCCTCCAAGTAGGTCTTTGAAGAGGCCAAAGTTAGCTCTCCTGAAGTCCGGGGTTGTAATCCTACTTGTTGCCCGGCTTCTTCCATGCAGGATACTGAGCTCCACCATCTCATGGTCAATGCAGCCAAGGCTGCCCTCAGCCTTCGTGCCCTCAAATAGTCCTTTGTTTGTTAGTACCAGGTTCTGCAGCACACCTCTCCTCATTGGCTTCTCTACCTGTGTCAAAAAGTTATCATCAGTGCTCTGCACGAACCTCCTGGACTGTTNAGCACACCTCTCCTCATTGGCTTCTCTACCTGTGTCAAAAAGTTATCATCAGTGCTCTGCATGAACCTCCTGGACTGTTCATGCCTAGCTGTGTTGTCTTTCCAGCAAATATCAGGGTGGTTGCAATTCCCCATGAAAACCAAGGCCTATGACCGTGAAGTAATTTTCAGCTGTCTTCAGAAGGCCTCATCAACTTCTTGTTCCTGATCAGGTGGCCTGCAGTAAGCACCCACAACAGTGTCACCCATATTAGCCTGTTCCTCAATTCTTACCCATAGACTGTCGACTCATTTTGAATCATTTTTGGCAAAAAATCTTAACATGAGATCAGTATAGATTAGTTTCTCCCTTCTCTGCAACTGGTTCAGTAGGTTGTTAAAGGATATATATATTTTTAAACAGCTAACATGAAAAACAGATCAGGTTTGGTATTTTCCAATACTACTTCTGAATTAAGGTTAGGAGTTTTTCTTGATTTTTACTTTTCCATGCAACTCAGTTTCTTGATAATCAACTGATAAGCAAGCAATCTAGGAAAAATTGGTAGATAAGAATGTGTGAGTTGTTTATTCAGCTAGAAAACATGCAAGTACGTTGTGTCTTTTCTAGGGGTAGGCTCCCAAGACATTCCAGCCCTTTTAACTTCCTTGCGTGCAACTTGTGAACTTCTGTTCGTAAAGCAGATGTTCCACATATTGAAGTGTAGCAGTAGGTATTCCTTTTGTTGCTGTGAGTGCAATGTGCAAGATCAGTCTTTGGTCTCTGTATTGGAGAAGTGTCTTTGCTTGAATAAGTAGAAAAATAAGACTGGAAGTCTCTATAGTGTTGCAAGTCAATATGAGTTGTTAAGCATCTATTTTATAAAAATAATAAGTTTCTAAATCCAATTTCCTTATTACAGTCCTATTTATCCTTTTCTAAGGGAGAGTAAAGTGCCCTATTTTCAACTGCCTTTTCTCCATTTTGAACCTCTTGGTAACACTTGTGGAGGGCCAAAAGTGTTCTCCAGGAGAAGTCCCACAGAGTTCAGTAGTGTAGGAAATTTTGCAGTGTACACATTATAGCGGGCTGTTACGATGGAACAGTTCTTTGCTGAAGACAGGCCCACAGACATATTCCATACATCTCCAGTGATGCCCACATTTTCGTATGCAGAACAGCAGTTTCTAAAGTGGATTGTCATGTTCCAGTGCATTACTGTTCCTTCAGTGCAGTACTTGCATATTTTTGCTGTCAATCTTTTGATTCTGCAGAGCATTTTTAATATGGGGAGAAGAAAATTCATGTTTCTCAGGGGCATATGTATGTTTTGATGAAATGTGGACTAAGTGCCTTGCTAAATGTGAACTTAAGTTTTACTGCAAAACAAGTAACGACATAAAATAAGTGAAGGAAAGCATCTCGGTAGTCAATGTTGTGTTTAAACAGCATATTAGCCTTTCACTGTTCAAGAAATAAGCTTAAGTGCTCTCTTGGGCAATAAGTGAAATCATGTCTGGTGGTCTAATGCTCATCCCTAGTGAGTATTTAGCCTAAGTAGAAAACCACTGCACTAAAATGTGGCTGTCAGCCTCTTATCAAGAGAGGCATAGGAGGGAAAAAAGGAGTTTGATGCATATCAAGGCCGAGGTGAATTGGTGAGGCTATATGAGAAAATTAGCTTATTGCATACGTGTATTTTGCTGTGTTTTCGCCCCCTTTCTAGTATCCTTTTCATGAGTAGTCTATGTAAAAATGCTAAAGAACCACCCCTGAATCCTGGTATCCACTGTGCTGGCTCTGTGATGGTTGCACTGTGCATCATGACAACCTGCAAGCAAGAATGTGTAGTTTTCCTCAAGTAAAAATAGAGTAAAAACATAACCTATGGTGGGATGTAGGTTTCCTTTTCATGAGGTTAATCTTCATAATCACAGGTATCTTGCATGAATTGACTGTGTGCTATGATAACATTCCTTACCATCTCTCCAGACTATTTGTGTGGGATTAATTTTTGTAAACATAGGCATGTACAGCGTTTTTTGGTAGGGTGTCTGTGATGTAGAGGCCAAGCTGGCAGTTGTGGCACAGGNATCACAGGTATCTTGCATGAATTGACTGTGTGCTATGATAACATTCCTTACCATCTCTCCAGACTATTTGTGTGGGATTAATTTTTGTAAACATAGGCATGTACAGCGTTTTTTGGTAGGGTGTCCGTGATGTAGAGGCCAAGCTGGCGGTTGTGGCACAGCATCTGCAAGGAGATCAGTGTCCAGTGGATCTGCAGACTAGACAGGGTTCATGCAGGCTGCAGTGGATTGAGGCAGTGGATGTAGGCAGCTGAATTGCATGCTCTGCTGATGTGCTCAGGTCACGCACATTTTTCCTGATATAATTTCTGCATCGTTTGTAATAGTAACGGCATTTTGGCTTACAGGGAAAATGAATACTGCCCCTGCTGGCACTGCCCCTTACTTTATGAAATATCTTCCCCCTTTGTCTGCCTTAGCTTAAATCTAATGAACTCTTAATCTTGTCCTTTACAGTAAAGTTTTGTGAACTTAATATAAGCTTTTGTTCCTAACTTTTGAAAGTTCCTGCCTGTTATTTCTTGAATGTTAGCTGATCTTGTTAGTGTTATTTATCAAGTATAGCAGTATAGAAAGGGATTTTCTATATTAAAACTAGATTTATGTTAGGAGCAACTGTGTGTTCTTCTAATTTTCTTTTTGATACATGTCAGTTCCAATCAGAAAACTTGATTATGTTGCTGCTATTGCTGTGAGCAATAGAGAAATTGCTGGAGGGCATTACTTCTGCCTCAGTGTCCTACAGTACATTGCCTCACCTTATTTATCCCAGATTAACTTTAGGACTCCACAGAGCATCACACCGGCAGTTAGGAAGGCTGCTGTGCCCACAGCTCTTGAATTTAGGTCGCTCCTTCAGCTGAGCAATAGATGTGTTTTTTGATTTAGAAAGCCAAAAAAGGACACCAAGGCGTGCACATAGCAAGACTGCTTCTGTGATACTGTTTTCTGCGTTTGAATTGGTCTGTTGTGGTGGGGTTTGTTTTGACTGTTATGCTCTTTGTGGCACTGATCTATTGGAGATTAACTGAAGTATGATTGTATTAATACACAGGTATATGGTTACATAAAGTTGCTTAGGCTCTTGTAAAAGCCAGGCGTGGTCAGAAATATACGTTACTTTCATTTTTAAGTTAAAGAAAAGAACAACATACATAAAGTCTAAAACCTGCAGATACCATGGATGATCAAACGAGGCAGTCTGTTGTTACTGTCTTAGTTCATTAACGTCTTCCATTCAGAGATACAAATGTTAGTAATCTGTACTCTTTCAAAATCCCAGTAAAGCTGTTTTAACACTGTTTCTGATGGATTTAAGCTTTTGGAAAATGACAGAAAATTAGAAGCTCTCTTGAGAATTCCCATCTCTGTATTTCAACAAGTTTTCCTTTGGGAGCTGGTAGAAGCATTACCTCTATTTGTAGCTATGGAGCCAAAGAAGATGGAGAAAGAAAATTGAATTCCAGGTTGTCTAAAACCATACAAATGATCATCAATATGTTAAGATAGCTAGAATCTGGTTATGGTGTTAAGTACCTAGACTAAGTGTGTAAAGTTAGATGAAGTAAGTTTGCAGCTATATGTCTAAACCTGCTATTAAGTGGGTAAGTTCAGCATGCCTGCAGAGATCTGACCAGCTCTTGTCTCTTGCTATTGCTCCTGCTCCAGGATCAGGACTCTAGTGGCTCCAGGAGGGTGAGGAGGCAAGATGGAAAAGCAGCAGCACTCCCGCATGTCCTTGCTTACTCCAACAGGGAGACCTTTGGCAGCTTCCAGATGTGTGAGTGAGCTGCAGAGCTGGGGGTTTCATTGCCTTATGTCAAAGGGGTCCTTATACTCCTTTGATCACTTTGGACTCCTTTGTGCCAGGGAGAAATGGAAGAAATTACGACAAATGCATTTGTCAAAAAGTTCTTAAGAAGCTGCACTGTGAAGTGGCTTCCAAGCTAGAGGCCTATGTGGGATAGTAATGACAGATGGAAAGATCACAGTCTCTGAAGTGAGAATCTGTGCTGAAAAGCTTTCAAACTGCTCCTGTAGGGTGGAGCCTATTTTGACATTTTTGTGAAACCGTACAGGTCTGAATTTTACGAGGTTCACCTTTTAGCAGTTGCAGTTTTTTCAATTTGCTTCAGATGTGATTTAGTTGGTTTAAATAATAAATTTACGTTTGTTTTAATCTTGTAGTAGGGAAGCTCTGACATTCCCAATTCACGAGATAAGTTTGGGATCTTAAATGCATTTACAAATGTGGCTCTAAGTGCATAAGTCACTTTTAAAAAGAAATAACATTCTCAGGACAATTATTTGATTTTGAAAAATTAACACATCACTTAAAAATAATGAGTCCTGAGTTAATCTGAAACCCATCACGTGGGGATTAAGACTAAATCAGAGTCAATAAAAATGACATCATTAAGAAGATGTTATTTGATTAAAAGGGAAACTATTTTGGTCCTGAAAAAGCTGAGTGAGCTTCTTTTAGTGTACTTGCGTGTTCTTTTTGTATTTAAAAAGCGAACGGGGGGGAAAAAATCCCTATGTGAAAAATCAGCGAAAAGAAGTACAAACTCCTAAAACGCGTGTGTGTGTTGTTGTTATGCTGAGAGACGTTCTTCGTTGGATTTGAGAAAACAAATTTTCTGCTGACAGGAAAAGGCCTGAATGTTCCCACAGTTAATATTAGTGGGTCTGTGTTAAAATGAGGTTCCAGCAATGCTTCAGAGTTGAAGAATCAGGCTCACTAATGCATAATGTGGACTTCAGTGGCTAATGTTTGATAACTGCAGTGGTGAGGTGTCTGGGAGAGAGTAGTGGACACTCAGACAGCTTTTGTCTGAGAGACCTAGCAGGGTAAGATGACACTGACCTTGTCAGAGGGCTTAGCTGGTTCATTAAAATAGTAAAGCAGAGCAAAAGAGAAATCAAGCTCTTGTAGTGAGGGTGCTGGTGATATCACTGGTTACAGAAAAAAAATACAACCACCTGGTGATTTTACTCGGAAAAGTTGACCTCAGTGATTTTGTATTAACATGGCATGTTGAGAGCATACATACATATAAACTGACTAAGGAGGGAATGTGCTTTGATGTACATTTTTGTGAGTGACCTAAGATATTAATGACATACAAGTCCTGTATAGCCGTTGTCAAGATTATTATAGAAAATGATACATTTTTATGTGATTTGTTGGATTTGCCTATTAAATCCATAGAAAATTGTACCCTAACAATAGGGAAGAAAGGAATAGGAATCTTTCTGCATTCAAGAACCATTTGGACTAATTTTCACAGAGCTGAATTGCATTTTTATAGCATTTTGTCGATTTTCTGCCTATTTCATTCTCTAACAATTTTTACTGATGAAAGCTTGTAGATTCCTGCCTCCATAGAGAGCTACTATACTTCTAAAATATATATCGGGGGAAAAATAACAAGAGAGGAATAGCAATAAAAACAATGTGTATCAGATGGTGAAAGACTGTAATTTCCACTTATAATTATGTACCAGCAACTTATTTTAATGCTAAATGTGGCTATGGAAAGTTTCAGTGCATTTGATGTCAGCCTGAATGTTTTCTCTAAAAATAAAAATGAGTAATTTTACGTTTTTAAATGATGGCTGCTGGGGGGGAGGTCCCCTTCTTCCACCTCTCATGCTGTCACCAGGACACGTGAGCTCTGTCCTCACCCTGTTTGAGAAAAGAGAAATGCTGTCCTAAACTTTGATCTCATTAAACTGAAATCAAATTACAGTTAAGAGTCTTAGACAGCTGTGTTTAAGAAAAGATAAGCTTCTGTTCATTGCAGCTTCAGAAAAACTTTATCAGAGATGAAGCACCTAGCAATGTTGGTTTTACCATCATGACAAATGATGGAGGGTCCAAACTTGAGCTTTTTGTGATGCCTTAGAAAATGGATGGCAAGAAGTTGTTACCTCAGAGCTTCTAGACATTTGCTCCAGTATTAAAGAGAGGCAGATCTCTTAGAGTCCATAGGTTTTAGAAACCTATGAAGCTATATTTTAGGAATGTTTATGATGGGGGAGCTTGCTTGTCATTTCTAATTGTCTTTATGGCTGGACGTGTTTGAAAGGAAAAAACGAGGTTCTGTCTCCAGATGCCATATTCGGGCTTTGGCTTTATTGTTTTGCTTTGCTCTGGATAGATTGTCACCCTCCACGTTCCTTTCTGATGATCTTTTTAAAACAAAATTTACTTTGATTGCAGGTGTAAGTAGAGCCTTTCCAGTGTGATCAATCCCAGCTAATTTATTTTATTTGTGTACGCTCCCAGGTGTGGTAGTCATTGCAGTGCACAGAAAGATAGAGTGGTTGTCAGTAGTGGGGTACCTGTCAGGTCTGTTGCAATGGGGACTACGTACTGGCTCATATGGGTTTTAACACACACAATTGTACATATGGAATGTCATTGGAAGGGGTTGTGCTGGGATTTGCTCATTCTTTCCATCACAGCAGAAGAATGAGTTGCGTGCAAGAAGCAAATTTTATAGATCTGCCTTTGTAGAGGGCCTCCAAATGACTGTAAAGAAAACTACTCCATGGATTGAGGACTTGCTCGCACAAGAAGGCACTTCTCTTGAAGGACACTGTGGGATGATTTTGTCTTTGCTGCTCTAGGAAGGTTAAGAAAGAATGCAGTGTTTTATTACCTGCATGGAGGTGTGCTTTTCAGCTGCAAAAATATCTCAAATATTTTTGTCAGATGATATTTAGGGGTCCACTTTGTCCTCAGTTTCAGATACCTGCCTCTCACTAAGTCTCATTCTGTGTCATGGAGCACAAAAACATCCATGAGACTCTGGTAGTGGGGTGGAGAGACTCAGTTGTGGACAGGTTGAAGGGACAGAAGATTTTGATTGTGTCTCAGCTGTACCATTGCTGTCTTCTGCCACATCACTTAAATTTTTCTCTCTCTTAGTTCCCATGTTGGGAAAATGGTTGGTTGAAATGTACACTTCTCTCAGAGAAGCTCGAGTTTTACTGCTTATAAATTGCTTTGAGATACTTGGAAGGAAAGCTCTATATAATTTTGAAGTTCAGATTCCCCAGAAGGTGTAAAATGGCAAGCTTCCATGAGCTGTGATAATTTACAACAGTTGAGAGTTTACCTTCTGTCCCTACCTTACTTCACTTTGAGCTTGAGTAGATGAAAAGTTTAGTTTTTCCATTATAGCAAGTCTTTGCTTTAATATAATATGATTCATTACCATATATGATGTTATATATTAATGCAGTTCAGCTAGCCTTTCGTAAAGCTGGTTTTTGATCATAGTTATTTTATTGGAAGTCTAAAAAGCTGAAATATTTTTATCGAGGTTGGTCAATGTCTTCTAGGTAGGCTTCTGTCTAGTCTCATTTCCAGTAAATATAAGCAAGGGTAAAATAAATGCATTGGATAAAGTGTGTAAGGGAAGTGAATACAGTTTTGAAAAGTGTATGTTCTATTCTTAACTGTTACTACAAAACTGCCTTTTTTATTATGTGTGTTTCATAGGAAACATGTACGTAAAAAAATGAAACTAACACTGTCTCTCTGACAAACTTTTTGATAAAATAATGGCCTTTCTGGGACGGCTGGTATCATTATGTAGCGCCTGGAAGGAAGGAAGCTTGTGGTAAAGCACTGGACTGAGAATGCAGGGGACTGTGTTTGGCTGTTGGAGAGTTCATCTTTGGGATGAAGAAATCCTCCCTTCCTCACAAGGATGTTGTGCAGAAACATTTATTTAAAATTTCTGAGACAGAGATACAGCTGTTAAAATTGTTACTAAAGGAGCTGTTTAATTATGACTAAGATATCTGCCAGAGTCATGTAGGTCACATATCCTCCCTTGTACCTGTTGAAGACTGTGCAGGACAATAGTTTTGTCTAGCAGCCCTGTGAGGAAATCAGGCAACTGATGATGGATGCTATACAGCTTAAATGCTTTGAGATAGATCTTATCAACACTTGAGAAAAATGGTGAAATATTTTTAATACATTGTGATTCACTTTAACACCATTAATTTTGATAAATGTTTGCTATTAATACCACTGCATTATGTACCTTTACCTTAATCACAGTACGATATAATTAAATGCATCATTCGTGCTACTAGACAGACTTTGGCCAACAACTCTGCTTGCTGCATGTTACTCGGTGCTGAAAGATCAAAATCAAATTTCTGCCTCTTGGAAAGTGGCTCACAGACTGCAGGCTGGTGTTCTGAAAGCTGCAGGTTGTTGTCTTGGCATCACGTACATCCTAAACCAGCAAAACTCCAGCCAAGGGGTATAGCATTTCTTACTTAGCAGACCAAGAGCTTCTTGAAGTAGTACTCTGGACAAATCCACTGCAGCTTTTGCAGAGATTGATGAGAGACATGGGGACACACACTAATAAGTGCTTTTGTCTTCCAGATCTAACGGACCTTAGGGTTTTCTAATCTTCCTTTTGAGCCATGTATTTCCTAAAGTCATAACTCATTCATATTTGGCTTTCCTCTCTATTGCCTGAGATCTCTATTGCCTGTCTGATCCCTCAGTCCTCGAAACTCTGTCCGTCTGTGAAGCTGTAGGTCTGTGGCTGGATGGCAGTGATTACGGTTGGGTCTGGAAGGAAGCACCTTTTGTCTTTCCTGCCAGCTGTGCTCTCAGACTCCGGTTTACGAATGCACTTTGGGGGCCCTCTTGTAGACAAAGCCAGTGCTGCTGCTGAAGCAGGGGCCAAGCACTAGTGTGGGGATGTCTGGGTGGATTTGGGCACAGATAGCAGAATGGCAGTCTCTTTGAATATATGGAGTGGTCCTTGTGGTGGGGGACACCGTGAATGTGGTGGGGAAATGTGAATGTGAGACTTTGCTATTTGTCTTGAGAGAAGCTTGTTTGCTTTTGAGCCTTCCCAAACAAAGCACGTGGTGGCAGATTCCCAACCTGTTACTTCCCTTCTCCACTGGCAGGTTAGGAAAGCTGTGGGGTCATTCCCAAGAGTTCAGTAAACCCATACGTATATTGTAAACAATGTCTTTATACTTGGAAAAGTTTGGGCATTTTTATATTTGGAACCGGAGGAAAGGTGGAACTCAGCTGTCAAATGAGTGGAAGCACTAGGGGCAGTACTTGCCAAATCACTGGCAGGCTGGACAACTTCTGTCATGCTTCCTTTATCTAAGACTTGGAGCTAATAGATCTTCCTTAATTGGGCTGTGTTGGAGCCTTCATGCTATCTGAGGGCATTCCTCACTATACAAAGAAAAAGCACCAGAGTGCCTGGTCCTTTCAACCTACTTACATCAACAGTAGACTTCCATAAATGTAAGTGAAACAGGAACAAGTGAAAATGGCATCTTCTGTATCAGCGAGGATGTGCAGGCCTGTTCACAGCATCTTCAGCTAAGGGCACTGGCGTGTTTTTCACTTAGACAAATGTTGTGTTTACAGCCCCAAACTTTTAAGGAATTAAAGATTCCATTCTGCAGTGTGAGGAAAAGCTAAAGGAAACAAAATTTCTTAAAAGCCTTTGGTATTTGGATCAGTCCTCTCAATCCATTCCTCCTTCAAGCAAATACTAATCTTTGCTTCTAAGCTGCTTTTTTGTTTTTGTATGCTGACCTGAATGTTGGTATGTATTTTGTGATGCTTGACAGACTAGAGAACATCTGATGATGACCAAGATCACAGAAAAAAAGATTTACCACTCGTCACTTGAAATACTTGCTTCCTTCAGAGGTACAAAGAGGTTCTTTTGATTTACCGCACCTTCCTTACAGCACAGTTGTGAGGATGGGAAGCCAAGTGGCTGGCGCTGAATGAGACTGGGAGGGGAAGTGAACGGTAGCTGAGGAGGTGCAGGAAACTTGAATCTTCCTTTCTCTCCAAATTTTTCCAAGGCAGCCTCCGATTTTTCTTTTGTTTTTTTTTTTTCTTTTCGTTTGTGAGGCACTCTGATTCTGTCCCGGTGAGTAAGGTAAGAAACACCAAGTGGGGATGATTCATTTTCCATCCCTTAGAATGTGGGAATGAACAACCCACCAGAAAACTAAATATTGTTGCTGTCAGCGGCACGATAATTGGTCTCTGTTTTCATCTCCAAACAATCCCTTACTTGGATTCTATTATTCATTCTAAGAGGAAAGGGGTTATTAATGCAGTGTTCTTTAATTTTTGTGTGTGTGTGTATGTGAGAGAGAGGGAACAGGAGAGCAATAATGCAAGAAATGTATTGGCTAAGGGAAAACATTTGCAAGAGATCCTTGCCCTTTTTTTAAAAATCTTCTCTTATCATGAAGAATGTGAGCCGTGATAAATTGTTCTGCTAATCAAACAGCACTGAAAGGTTAGGTCATTGGAAGTCTTTAGTCATTTTGTGCTTTTCAAGAGTGAATTTGTTAAAATTATGCTGAATACCCACTTAAAGCCTGGGCTGAAAACCCTACCTGTGTTTTATAACTCTGCACTGTCAGAACTCATAATAAGTCAAACATTCTTTCAGAGGTACTCATAAGGGAGAAAAAACCCTGTAAATTTAAGAGTAATTTCAGATTGTAAATGAAAAAGAGAGGCACGACTGTTCATTTGCACCAATCATGCCTTCCTTTCATCTGCTCTGATTAGGCCTGGTGCGGTTTCATCAAACTACTCCATCACTGAGCTGTCACTCCAGTCGTCTGTTGATTGAAAACAATCAGGGCTCTGATGGCACAATTATTCTGACCCTTTAACTAGAGGCTGCTGTGATAATGAAAGGTTGATTATGATAGTTTGTGCCTCTTTCAGTTTGCCAAGAAGGTTAATTTGGGCATCAGACGGATGTTTAATGGGCGCTTGCTGGCTACACTGAGGTAAATGAGAACGTGCAGTCTTCGATATTGCACGGATATAGTTTGGCTGTCAATCATTGTCATTTTGAGTTTGTGCCTCACACTCTGGAAATCACATTTTATTTTTTCCTTGGGATTTAATTTATTCTGTGCCCTGAGGAAGTTCTTTCACTCTGTGACCTTCACAGTAGCTTTCTCTGTCTTTTTTCCTTTCCCTCAAATGGAGCCCAAAGGCATAATACATCTAGAGGAACATTTTTCTTTCATTTTTCACATTAAAAAAAAAAAGAGGAAATTTTAAAATCCGTTTATCAACTCACCCCGAACAGAGCAAATGTTTTAATTCTGACTGTAAAATCAGAATGTGCAAATGAAAGCGTGCCTGCTTGCTAATGCAGAGCCACGCAGAGGGCTGCTTACATAGACACACATTTGTAAAACTGACAAACAGGTAATTTTAAAGTGCCTCTGTGTAAAGAGGGTGGGGGGTGGCACAGCTTTATTTCACAGGCTGCACGCATGTGCCTTAGCTTGGTGCCTTGTAAATACGGTCTCAGTCACTGTACTACAACTTTTTGAGTTGGAAAGTGTCTCTTCAAGGTTCAGAGGCAAAAGGCATTTCATTGCTGATTCAGAGATTATTAATATTTACTGTGTTCAGATTGAGAGAATCCCATGCATAATTTTGTAGTTGTTTGGCTCAAGGTGCAAGAGAAATGCAAATACCTCATAATTTTGATTGTTCTACATGCAGCTCATTACGGTCTTACTTTTATGCACATTTTTAATTCAAAATAAAAAGAAGAAACAGATTTCTATCTTTAAAGCTCACTGGCATCTAGGTTTGAGCCACTCATTTTCCATGCTGCCCACAACTGTAAGGTAGTGCCTGATTGATACAATTGCGAAGAGAGTCTGGAGGCTGCGCTGCGTGGTTATTTAGCAACTCCTAAAAATATTCACGTGCGACTTGGAAAAATTTTATGTGTGTGTGTTTTGGTTTTTTCCCCAGTAACAGTTCTTCACCCGTGTGTTTTTATTTTTAAATGGGTGATACGGACCAATTTAGTTCACGTTATCTTGAATAAAATGCTTATACGAATATCCTAAACCGTCTGGGTTTTGTCCTTTGTAGTCTGTGAAGAGAGAGAGAAGGACTAAGACCCTTTAGAGATCCTCATTCAGGCCCTTTGGAAATTCCTGTGAATTTTAAAGAGGTGGAAGTTCCTCCATAGCCTTCAGTGGACTTTGTTTCAGAGCTTTAGTAAATATCCTGGTTTATCCATGGATTCTGCTCCTGCACATGAGATTTGAAGAGCTAGGGTGGTGCTGACGGTAACCAGCTGTGACAGGCAGTGGTTTTGAGGCAAGAGGTTCCAGTCTGGAACGCCTGAGACTTGCCGAGTTAGGTAAACTCCAAGGAGAGGCCAAATCATGTGCCAGTATATAACCAAAGCATGTATTTCTACTGTTCTCAAAGACCGAACTAGTAAACTCCCAGTTTTGCTTTTTGAAGTTTCTTCCATGTAGTTCCTTGAAGTGATTGCTATAGTAAACTGTGTTGCATTCATGACTCTTTTTGGTTTATCAGTCAATGGGAGCAGATTTATAGCACTGCCTGATATGCTAATGGTACAAAGATATTAATTGGATTTTTTTCTGGCCTAAGATTTTTGCTTCAGTTAAGCAACAGAAGGACTGCTCAGGTGAGGTTTATGTTAAAAGAAGAGATTTGTGGTTCTTGCTGTTTCCCTGGTATATATCATCATCAGATTATCATGTNTCAGTTAAGCAACAGAAGGACTGCTCAGGTGAGGTTTATGTTAAAAGAAGAGATTTGTGGTTCTTGCTGTTTCCCTGGTATATATCATCATCAGATTGTCATGCAGAAATCTGATAATTTGTGTTGAATGTATCTGGTATCAGTCCAGGAAAATAATTCCCTCAACTTTTCCATATTTAAAATAGTCCTTTCTCCTAAAATGAGAATGTTCGCTATGTTATTATATTTAAGATTTTCATTTGTTTTAATGAGACAGTATGAATGCATTGTTTATAAACCTTAAAAATTTAATGTTTCCTGTTATTTGTTGTTGCTACCTCCCTCCTTGCCTCAAACCCCTTGTTTTTTCCACCACTGTCACTTTTTGGCTTCATCTCAGTTGTTAGAGACCTTAGACGGTATAAACTAGGATAATTCCTTTGCAGTCTGTGTGGCTACAACATGAATACATCAGCTAAAGACCAGACCAAGATGACTTTAATGGAGTTCCTGTGACCCCGCCTCTCACAGAGCCCAGGCTTAGAGGGGCGCTTTCTCTCTCACAGCACTGTGGACATAAACTTTTCCTGACACTGATTTTGTCACTTAAAGTAGTTTCCAAGTGAACCTAGGTCTAATGACTATGCCAGGCTTTTGCGCTCAAAGTAGCTTGGCTTTTCTGGTTAGAAAACTTGCTGTGATGTCAAGTGAAGGTCTGGCACGTTTGCCAGCAGAGCGGTGTGAGAAGGAACGCAGGGCAGGATGCTGAATGGGCAAGGCACAGGTGCTCCGGACTCTCTTCGTTCCTGGTATAGCGGGCAGCCCAAAAGACCAGGTAACTACCTATTGCAGGGTTATCTTCATCAGGAGTGAAACTCTTAATTCAGCTTTAACCTCCACTGCCTATGTGCCCTCTCTGGCTGTGGTATGTACATGGCACATACACCATTAATAGCAAGGAGGGAAGGACCGTGCTCCGAGGCTGCGTGAATTGGACTGTCGAAGCACTGTGCCGGATGCAGAAGCAGACGTTGGAAATGCAATGAAACAGCAATCCAACATGCAGGTGTGTTTAGATGTATGCTCCCAAGTGTGGGACAATATATTTTTCACCTGTTTTCTCCTGTTTTGAGAATCTACTCCATTGCTAAATCAAGTAATGTAACCTTGGAGAAGAAAAATCCTTTGGGTTAAGGCTTTAGAACAAGAGAATTAATCTGGTTTGAAAATCCTGTCCTTCTGAGGGTCTACTTTTGTCATTTACTTAGTTTAGAAGATGAATATGGCAAAATATATTATTTATTAAAGTTGATATAGGCACTAGGCTGTAGCTTCCTTTCCTCACACACTCATACATTAAAATTAATAGAAAAGAAGCTTCCAGCAGTTTAAACAGAATTTGCCTATATGGCACTAGGAGTAGGAGTCTATCCTTATTTTTGTAAATTATTTAGCAGCAATACAAATATTTTAAAACTCAAAATTGTGGATGGTCTCTTTGTTTTTGCTTGCTTACTTGTTTGCGTTTCAAACACACAGTTGTAATTTCAAGTGCTACTGGGATCTCCTTAGAGAAGTCTGAATGTCTTTCCTTGCAGTGTTATAAAGTGTATAATGGCTCTGAGTTTATTTTGCCAATACTCGTTATAGTTGCTAATTGCTACTGCCAGAGAGGCTAAAAAATGGGCGTTATAATTAGTGTATGGACAGGCTGAATTTTGGAGTTAGTATGTAGGCACCAGGTTTCTAAGTCTGGATTAAACAAAAACTGAGTAAAGGTGGTGGAACTTGCGTTGATAAAGATACAGATGTTTGCTGGTAATGCTGCATGGACATTTGCGCTTTTCCCATGTGTTCACGAGAGTTATAGTTGCCTCCTTTACGCTGAAGGAAATTTAAAACTGTATTACAGTCCATCAAAAGAGTTGTTTGGGAACTTAATTTTATTTCTTTTGAACTTCTCCAGCCTTCCAATAGCTGCTAAACCACCCAGTGACTAGAATATCTGTTCACCCACACAGATAACTCGATTTTCTTCTGTGGCTTCGTAGTGCGAGACACCATGTTCTGCTGGAGAGCACCGTAACAATGTCCGCTGCAGAGCAAATGTCGAAGTCTAAGGCACAGTTTGTGAGTGTCCCTAAAACCATATGACCTGCTCCCTAGCCTTTTGTCACAGTGTACGAGTTGGTCCTGTATTGTATGAATATACATATAAATACCTACATTTGTAGCTTAAATCCCTAGCAGTTATTTTTAAGGAGAGTCCCCAAATGAATTGATGGCATTTAAAATTGAGTAACAGTCCTTGTTATCAATAGCAAGACAAGGAAATAAAAATACTAGAGGTTTTAGCTTTTATGGTCTTTATTAGTCTTTTTTATGGCCTTGGAGTGCCACAGGTTAGGTGTGCGTCACACAGGATACTGCAGTCAAATTGTGTTCAAGCAGTAGCATGAGTTGATTTGGACAGGAGCTTCTGAACACATTGTGATTCCCAGACCTCAGCTGCCTCCTTAAGACCCGGTAGAGCTTCTCTGCTGATTATCAAATGCCTGCAGACCATCCAGGTGATACAGTGATGCATAGGGTTCTTAGCCCTGCTTTCTGATTAACACAGTAAAATGCAGTCCTCCACTGCAAACTGACCTCAGACGTGGAGTCTGGTAAGAGCCAGTAGCAACCTACACAAAAGACAGCCTGGGATTCACCTTACCCTCCCCGCTGCTGTTGCTTGTCAGAAGGGAAAGGTGGAAGTAGTGTAGACCAGAGATACCACTAGGTGCAGCATGTAGAGGATCCCAAGGAGGCTGCAATAAATTTAACTTGGGAAGATTCAAAAGTTTTCGTAAATAAAGATGCAGGACAGATGAGTGGGGATGAAATAATGTAGGAAAGGATAGTGAAAGTTTTGGTTCAAGACCAAACATAGATTGTACATCTCTTATGAGTGCCAACAGAATCTTTGTGTCACTTTGTACCATCGCTGTTGTGGTTTAACAATTCTGTGATTTTAGAGAAAAGTTAAGCATTTATTGGTTTCAGTGAAACACTTTTTACAACTCCAGGAATATTCTCGGTGCATACCAAACTCAGTATGAATCAAGTTGCTTTTGCCAAACTTCATGCAGCAGAGCAGATGTATTGTAATGGAGATGTCCATCCCTTCTGCTGCAGATCGTCACACATCCCATAGGCAGAAATGAATGTGGATACTGTGTCTTTGAAAAGCATGAATGTATGTAGTGTCGCTTGTGTGTTTTATTTAAATAGTATTTATTGGGGGTGGGAGGGAGAACAATAAAGGAAAGAGGACGGGTGAAGTTCTAAGATACTAATAGGCATTAATGTTAAACTTCTATTAAAAGCCTTGTGATTACCAAGACATGGTTTACTTCAGTGCATGTCTTTTAAGAGTCTGTAATGTTGGTCATTATAGCACACAGGTGATACCCCCACAGTGCCATTTGAGATGTGAGTGAAGGCATGAACTATAAGCAAGAAACCCCAATCCGTTGGATGCAGATAAAACCTCAGGTTTTTACAGTTCTTCTCTTTTAATATAGCAACCCGCACATCGTTCAGTTGGTATGAAATCAGTTTGTGTCTTCATCATGATGAAGATAGCCTGAATTCCACTTCAATTTCAAGTGTTTAGTCAATGATGAGAGCTAAGTGCCTCTGAAGACTTTGAGGAATTATTCACGTGGCCTAAGACACGGAGTAGGGAGTTGCCTAAAACCACTCAGTAGGAGACACCTGACACATGGATTTGGTGCATTTAGAACATGTGAATGTAATGCTCAATGATTTCAAGTCCAGAAACACTTTCAAATGTATTTAATTAACGCCTTTTTTTACTAACTAAAAGTCTAAATACGTACAGCTAATGCACATTTTGAAACTGAATACAGCATTTAACTGACTGAACTACTGTTGCAGTTTTTGATGCCCTCCATTGATTCCTTGTTCCACAGGGGTTGAATAGCACAGTGGAGCAAAAGTGTTTCCAATTAATCTTAATAAGAAGGTGGTTTTGGTTTGTCACCTTCCCTCTCTGATAGAATACAGAAGCAGCAATAAATATGCTATACCATGTGTATATGAAAGCCATGAGTAACAGAAGCCTTTCTTTTTGGCTCCTTCATGTGATGTTCCCACGCGCAGTACAGGGCAGTAAGTTTTAGCCGAAACTGTTGTTATCGCACGGCTAGTTAGAAACTCATGCTCCACAAGTTCTTTGTCAGGATGAAATGAACTAGAACTAGTCAATGTCTTTGTTAATGACTTGGGTGAAAGAATAATAGGAGTTCTATGTTTTCGAGCAATCAGAAGGTGGAATGGTCTTCAGGCGCTTTCGAAAATATAATTAGCATTGAGAATGATCTTGACAGATTGGAGCAGTGGCCTGAAGTAAATAGTAGGGAATTCAGTAATGATAGAGAAAGCATGACACTTTGTGGAAGTTCTGCAGAAAAAAGAGTTGGGAATAGTATTCAGTCATAAGTTTAAACATGAATCAGCAATATCATAGTGCACTGACAGTCTCATGTAGTGATTTACAAACAAAAATGGCACAGAGTGTTACAATCAAAGAGACCCTTCCAATCTATTTGCTACGACTACAACCGCAAGAGGAAGATTATATCTAGTTTTCAGCAGCGAACATTAAGAAAGAGGGGCTTTTCCTTTCAGTAGCAGAGAACTGTGAGCCAAGCAACAGAGGTTTAGAAAACGTGACCCAAGATGGATTTGAGAGACTTTTTCATTCAGAGAAGAGGGAACTGCAACACACACATTAAAATGCATGGGATGTGGAGGAGAAAAGGAAGGTAGCAAACTGCTTTTCATCCTGTATGGATGGATCAATTTCAAAGGTTGGTTTGGGGGTTCCTGAGCTCTGCAATATAAACCCAAAGGTGGAAAACGGGGCAATGAGTTGAAGGGTTTAGAGCTCCTGTATAGGTAAAAGGAAAATCTGCCTGAGAGGATAGCTGAGTGTGGTTTTCTTGAGGAAGTTTGGGTATCTTTATCATTGGAGGTGTTCAAGAATAACTTATGCAACAGTTCCTGAAATGGTTTAGGTGCTTCCTAGCCTCTTTATGTAATGTAAAGGCTATATTTAGTTTTGGCTGTTGATACCAGCTGCAATTGCTGAACAGTTTTAGAGTCTTCCTTGCTACTTTCTAGCCAGCAGAGCCTCTTTGCTTCTCTCTTCTCTGGCTTAATTTCTGGTCCCTTTACACCTCTCTCCACTTTATGAGTAAAATAAATGAAGAAGGAAAAAAATTTTAATGTTTCTGTAAGTATTTTGTTATATTCCCTCAATATTTTATCATAAATAGAATGAAAGATGGAGAGGATAAAGGGCTTTTCTTTCTAATCATTTAACTGTAATCTTACTTTTCTTTCTAGTGTACCCGTGGTCTCCAGCGATCACATAGTTCCTACGTTTATATTAGTGCTCCAGCAGCTTGATTCTGGGATACTGTGGTCTCGTACAGCATCACTAAGAGTTTGCACAGCAAGGGTATTGCATTAGCAGGACTGCAATCTGATAATGCTGTGGAAATTCTTTAGGGGGCCTGGTGCAATGCAATGCTTTTATGTACATTATAGGTGGAGGTTTAGTAGGTGTCTTTTATGTTGACTCACATGCATTCATAACTGCTTTTTATATTGATTGATAGCACTGCTGAGGCCAGTATATAGCTGCTCTTGGAATGCAAGCCATTTTCAAAAGACCAAATTTTGACAGAACTGTACACAAATAATTGGTGTCTTACTTTTCCCTTCCTTCCCCCCACTTTTAGCTGGCTGTGAGGTGGTTGGAACACAGCTGCCGCTACCAGTACATGGACGAACTTCTCCAGTATGTCCGCTTTGGCCTTATGGATGTGGATACACTGCATACGGTAGCTCTTTCTCACCCTCTTGTCCAAGCTAGTGAAACTGCAACAGCACTTATTAACGAGGCCTTGGCTTACCACCAGAGCATCTACGCACAGCCAGTTTGGCAAACCAGAAGGACAAAACCTCGCTTCCAGTCAGACACTCTTTACATTATTGGTGGGAAAAAACGTGAAATCTGTAAAGTGAAGGAATTGCGATACTTCAATCCAGTAGACCAAGAGAACGTTCATATCGCAGGGATCGCAAACTGGAGCGAGCTAGCACCTATGCCTGTAGGGAGAAGCCACCACTGTGTTGCTGTCATGGGAGACTTTCTTTTTGTAGCCGGTGGAGAGGCAGAGCACTCCACAGGGCGCACTTGTGCGGTGAGAACTGCCTGTCGATACGACCTCCGCACTAACTCTTGGGCTGAGATAGCTCCGATGAAGAACTGTCGGGAGCACTTTGTGCTGGGAGCAGTGGATGAGTACCTCTATGCAGTCGGGGGCAGAAATGAATTGCGTCAAGTGTTACCTACAGTCGAACGCTATTGCCCCAAGAAGAACAAGTGGACCTTTGTACAGTCCTTTGATCGATCGCTCTCATGCCATGCAGGATATGTGGTGGATGGTCTTCTTTGGATATCAGGTAGAAAACGTTTCACACAGTTTGAGGTACTAATAAAATACCAAAATACTGGCTCGAATGAAACTAACTAATCTTCTTTGGTTTATATGTCAGGATAACTTTTGTCTTAGGGGATGGGTATGTCAAAGAATTTAAGCCTGGAGACGTACAATCAAGGCTGACTAAGAAGCGTAGGAGCATAACGTACCTTAGACAATACTTTTTGTCTGCTAAATGTCTCTCTGTGTTTCAAAGCTGCATATATCATATGTTGTACCTCAAGTCACCATTCATAAATCACCATGAATCAAAATGATAATGCATTTTTGGACAAATTTCAGATGGCTAATTCTGTGTGCGTCTTAAAAATAAAAATCAAGACCCAGTTTTTGTAGTATGATCTGGTACCACTGTGTTTATTCCTGATAATGGAATTGAGAATTAAGTACTTGTTGGCTTGCATAGATCCAGGGCTAGAAGGCAGTGTATGAACTGCTCCCACTTGCTCTTCAGAATATCATAACAGGCCAAAATGACCTTTGTTAGAAATAATGCATGGCTCTGACTGTCCATAACAAGTGCACAGGACTGCCTGGGTGTAATCATAGCTTTATGGCACAGATAGATGAAAGTATAGGCCTTGTAATCATAAACTAACATATCATTTGCAACTCAGTCTAACGTACTTTTTATTTTACATGTGCATATTGATGGGAGTTGAGGACATTTTGCCATCAGTCTTTGTAGTGACTTTTCTGGTATTAGTTGCTTTGGAATAAGGTCGATGCTGTCTGCAAAAGATTTGGTGGAAAAATATCCACCTTTTAGTAAGAAGTGTTATGGAAGATTATAAAGTTGTAATATTTATCAAGGAAGTTAATGAGTAAATGGGGCCAGCCCTTGAGGAAAATGTTCAGTGATTGCCATCTTCACTGTAGATACCCTCTGGGGATTTTAATATGGTCTGGGATCCCTCTGGTGAAAAGATGGTATATGAATGAAAGATTAAGTTAGCTACTTAGGCCTTCGCTGTGCACCTCAAAGTGTGTCATTTAGGTTAGCGGAGCTTTTTGCAGGTGTATCTTTCTGCCTGTGTGACTTAAGTGCCTTATGGGAATGGATCCCCCACCACCACTGGCTGGGGGTGTGGGGATTGCAGGTGTCTATTTGTACAAATATACACTAAACCAATGAGTATCGACCTTGGAATTAAAAGCATGACAGAACACAGAAAATCACTAAGACCCTTGGCAGGTGCTTTGGGTCACTTTCTTCAACAAATGGCATCGAAGGAGTCCTGTAAAGTGTGTGTAGTGTGTTAATCCTGAAGTGTGCCCACAGTGGGCTTTGAGACCCAGGTGTGGGTTTGAGACCCAGGGTACTGGCTGGGCATGTTCAGAGCATGACCCTGTTTATTCACTACCATTTCAATTTTATCAGCGGAGAGAGATGTGTGCCTGTGATGGGCAGTTCAAATACATGGATGCTACTATGGCTGTGTCTTGATTTTATTATTTTTTTTCCTTCCTCTTGTGATTTACATTTGTCAGTCTCTATTTATGAAAAACAAGACTTTTTAGGAAATTGGGTTAAACTTCTTCATATAAAACCATTAAATAAGCACTAGAAACATCCATCAGAGTGTGGTACTTGCTCCATTACATGAAAAGAGAAATATTTTTTCTTAATTTCTTTTTTTCCCTGTACAAAAAAAAACCCAAAGAAGTATTCAATAGAGATTTTAAAATTCAATAGAGATTTTTTAAATCCTTCCAGATTTGCTAGGAAAGGGAAAATTATACTTAGGATTAATTAATGTGCTTAGTTTCGTAAGTGAAATGTATGCCTGCTTGTGTGTTTCAATACTATCTGCATTTATATAATGAAGCAGTGTGATACTGTGTTCAAGGATATGCCTCTAATACAGCTGTAGAATCAGGGGAAGAGGTAAGTGGAAGCCTGTTAGATGAACTCTTTAAAACCAGGCAAAACAACAAAAAATATTTTATCAGTATTGTCCCATTTAGATTTGAAAATGCTACCAACACAGCTTCTGTTGTAAAGTCAGAGTAAGGAGCAATGTTTTGGCAGTGGAATAAGACAGACAGGACTTCTCAGCTGTATTTTGTATCATTTTTGAGAAAATGCTTAGCAGTTTTGAGTTGCTAGATTCTGACAGGTTATTAAGAATTACGAGAGCATACTATGCTGCACTTCAGTAGGGTATTGATCTGAATTATGTACTCATAGATTGAAAACTGGGCTCTGTGTATTGAATAGAGTTATTTTTATAAATAAAAGTAGATGGAGATGCAACAACTGCGGCTAGCTTTGTATTATTAATTAATTGCTTAAGGCCAGAACGTAGCTGGCTGTACGTGTATATTCAGGGGCCGGGAAATAGTACAGAGAGATGTTTTATTGTTGCAAAAATATCAGTAGTCGCTGAAAAAAATCCACTGTTTGTCATCAAATACAAGGTGTTAACATAAGAGTAATCAGGATGCAGGAGGGAACATAATTTTGAAGTATGTGGCCTAAAACGAAGTAATTAAAAAATTAGTCTGAGTTAGGGATGTTTCTGAGCTGTATCCCTACTGCTTCTTCTGGGAAATACGGGTCATGAGCAAGGGCTCTCAATGTCAGTCTGCTGCTACCAGCTGGCAAGGTAACCGTGAAAATGTGCGCGGTTTTTTAGTAAGTGAATAAATCAAATAGCGGTAAGTTTCTAGCCCTTGCATTTGTGGAGAGAGTCATCAAAACATGACGTGTGCACAGACCATTTACTTACTCTATAGCCAAAGCATCATCGCCTCTGCTACAGCCCCTTATCTTCTAAAGGCTTTGCTAATCAAAAGCTGACTAGACTTAAGGGGTTTCTGTTGCTATTATTGGGATTCATTGTTGGCTTTGCTTTGCTGATCCTTTGGGACAAATACGAGAAGGAATCAAAAACAACAGAGCACAAAATCACGGCAAAGGCAGCAGGGAAGGGAAGTGTGCTACACAAAACGCTGTATGAGCGTAAGCACACGCTGGCAGTAGGAGACGGGTGGCCGGTGTTTCAGGTGACAGAGAGACTTCTAAGCTGCCACCACCCCTTTGGGATTTTTAACTTGCCAAAAGGCTCAGATGGAGTCTTCTGCACTCTGAAACTAGTCGGACCCTCTGGCAAGCACAAGCGGGTTCAGCTCTCGAGTTTTCTGAGCTCCATATATTGTGGAGCATATTTTTATATTTGTGTCGTTATTTTTTCTCGTCTTTTTTTTAATTTTTAACAGCCCTCATTTTATTTTATTTTCTTATGGTAAAAAATAGATGAGAATTCATTAAAGTAAGTTCTCTGTATTGACAGTACAGCATCAGGCAGATGGTTTGGAAATTTTATAGAAAGATGAATCTTACAGGCCCTAGTTAACATCTGACACCATGACCCATTTCACAAACGAATTGCATGCTGCATGCTTGAAAAGTGAAGTATTTGAGTGAAAGAGAAACAAAATGGACCAAACCCTTTGGAGTTCAACATTGCTAACAATAATTCCCTATAAAAGCAGGGAAATATTTTTCCGTAAGAGTGAGAGCTTGAACTATGCCTGTTTCCCTGCATCCTCCATGGCGTGCACGTGCAAATCTGCAGACCTGCTTTTCTATACACGTTAGCCTTCCTCCTCCCGTCTAGGTGTGCGGGGACAGAGAGGGGCAGGGAACCTCTACCAGGCAGTTCAGCTCTGGGCCATTCCTGCACCTGCAGCCGGGGATAAGGAGGCTTCCCTTTGCCTCAACTGCTCCAGGGATTAGCACATGAAAAGCAAAGTATTACGCTGTTGTTTCGCGGAGGTCAGAGTTGCCTGACCTTAAGTGTGTCAGCTAAAATCACATCTTGACATGCACGTGGAAACTCAACTCGGAGGGGTAAACAAGTCAACCCAGTACAGTTGCTTCATATTTAACAGCTTTTTTTTAAAACGTGAAGGTATTATTATTGGTGTTGTTATTGTTGTTATTATTTCCCTAAACATGGAGATTTTGACCAAGGAAATTATGGAGATCGCATGTGTTGGAGAATCATTCTGAGTTTGCAAGTTGTTTTGGGTGAAAAGTTTTACCTTACTACCAGTACGCTGTTTTTTGTGAGGACAAGAAAATTTTTTCTCCATAAATGCCTATAAAATTATTTTATGAAAAATAGATCTGGGTTAAATAGGAGTCTACAGTATCCAAGCAAATCAAGTTTTGCAGTGCAGCTGGCACAGAACTTACCAGGAAGGAGGAGCTTAACAAGTGCATTAAAATTGCCTCAGTGATGCAGGCTTAGTCTATTTATGCAACAGTGTTGTTATTGTTATTACTATTATATTATCAATGTCTTTGAGTAAAGATAATGGATCTCACACCTTTCAAGCATGCACATTATAGGTTTCATGCCATTGCTGCTTCTTAGATTGAATGTAAACATCAGGTTTTAATGATTTTGAAAAAAAAACAAAATAACCAACCACAAANTCTCACACCTTTCAAGCATGCACATTATAGGTTTCATGCCATTGCTGCTTCTTAGATTGAACGTAAACATCAGGTTTTAATGATTTTGAAAAAAAACCCAAAATAACCAACCACAAGGAAACTAGGGCTTATGCCCCCCTTGTTTCATCCGGATTGCATCCAGGGTGGAACAGTGTTAATCAGAGCTGCTGTTGGCATCTTGCAGGGCACTCGTTAGGGGAGGAGAATATGCTTGAGCTCAGCTGTCCTCACTGCGCCCGGGCTGGCTGAAGGAAAAGGCAACGGGCTTGCATGTTGAGGGAGGATTATCTTGTGTTTAGCACACAGATACGTAAAAGTGGAGAGATTTCTATTTTAAAATAGTAGAGCACCTTGGGGCGCATGTCATGAGTTTCTATATATTCCCTGGATTTGCTGGAAGGAATACACGTGGGAGCTCTTTGCCAACATGTAGTTTTACACGTCTCCCAGCAAACTCGGATTTGTGCGTGCAGCCTAGCACTTGGGGACTTCGGAGAGAGTTGTGAGATCTTCTGGGGAATTTGGATTGGATTAGATTTCTCAAGTCATATGGGGGTCTTACTAGGACACGTTATAAATATGGATTATAAATTTTCGATTGGGAAAATGGTGTTGAATCCCCTAACTCCCACCCTTCTCTTTTTGGAAGTGTCTTTATTGAAGGCGCTTTTCGGTTCAGTTTGTGGACTGTTTGGGGGCTGTAACAACCCAAAATATTTCCCATGTGTGGGGAAGAGCTGGGCAAGGTGGATTTCTGACTCCTCCACGAACTTCTCTGTGTGGAGGGGCACAGTTACATGAGTTGGAAGCTTAGGGATCTTGGAGGCCTTAAAAAGCAGGGTTTACAGCCTGCACGGGAGTGAGCAACAGCCACTGTTGCAGTGTAAAACCATTATAAGCCCACAGGCTGGGTGCTGGGCTTCCTGTGGGTGTGTTCTCTCATCTGTAAGAGCAAGAGTCCCGAGGGTGCTCCTTGCCTCCCAGAAACTCTAGTCCTCAAAGCAAGCTGCTCATGTTAAAGCCATGCAATCATCACTCTTGGTTTATGAAATCCAGCGAGCGCTGACCAAACTGTAAATTTTCTTTCGTTTACCCAGCCAGACATTTGTTTTCTCTTTTCTTAACTGATGGGTTACTACCACATTAACTGCTATTGCTTACATCAAATTTAATAGCATGGTTTGTATTTTTAAATACTTCCTGTCAAGGGTCATTACCGTGCCTTTCCCCTCCTTGCCTCATAGAAAGCACTGCAAAGAAGTTTGAGAAATCATCTCAGAATTCCCCAATCTTTTTTTCTGAGAGAAAGTTTGTGTTATTTTTAGTATCATTTCAACTTTTTTTCCTTGTCCTACTTTAAGAGACATATTGGTCTTCTTTGCCCTTTCCCAGCTGCCTGTAGTATTTAAAAAAATAGTTCAAGAGGACACTGCAGACTTGTTAAATTTGAATTTTGGCAGAAAATTTTAAACTTTTGCTATAGCACTTCAAAGTTAGGAGGAACTTGAGTTTGAAAATTGATGCAGATATAAGATGGCATATTTAATGACAGATGTATCTATAGAAACCTGTTAAGATGCAGATTATCCCCCTGGGGAGGGGAGATCAAAACTGCCAATCTATAAAATATACTTGTTAGAGGAAGGCATGGAATCTATCTCTGTGAGCACTTTGATTGCAGGGGACAGTGTAGCAGCATGTGGCATCATAACCTAAGAGCAGACAAATCAGCTTGATGACTTTCAAAGCCAAGAATACTGCTGGAGGCAAGGGTACTCCAGTCTAGAAGAAATTAAAACATATAGAGACTGTTATTAATTCCAGATCTATTTTTGTGTAGTCAAATCTGTATGCAAATCCTTAGCATCTCATTTTGGCAGATTAATCTAAAAGTGAAGAGCGGTATGTGAAGGGAATGTAATGATAAAACACCACAGATGAGCAATATTGCAGGGGAAAACATGTAAGCTGTGTACTTGATATGAGGGACTCTTTGTGAAGAGAGGCGAAAATTTTGCTCATTTGTTTATGTCATTATTTTACGAGGAAGCAACCCACTTGTTTCTCTTCTTCCTCCACATCTTTCCCTCCAAATTAAAGTGTCCGTTGTGCATGGGAATATGTTACCCAGTGTTGTGTTTTCCATGCATCTCCTGTAGTTTAACATTCTGCAGGTAATCATCCAAATAACTATGATTTTTATTTTTCAAAATACTAATCTGACATCTCGTTTTTAAACATTACGCTAGGAGTGAAAATAAGTATGTGAAAGGAAATCAAATCACAAACCAGATATTAGAAAAGATTGCTTTGTGCACGCGGCTGATGGCCACTAACGCTGTGAAGGCTGCACAACAGCGCAGAGACAAATAACAGATTGTAAGATTAGACATGGAAACGGTCATTGCTTTCCAATGCGTGTTTTTGCGGGTGTACTTCGNAAGTATGTGAAAGGAAATCAAATCACAAACCAGATATTAGAAAAGATTGCTTTGTGCATGCGGCTGATGGCCACTAACGCTGTGAAGGCTGCACAACAGCGCAGAGACAAATAACAGATTGTAAGATTAGACATGGGAACGGTCATTGCTTTCCAATGCGTGTTTTTGTGGGTGTACTTCACAGGTGATCTGACGGGCAGTGTGTGGCATAGTGTGAGGGAAACAGTTTGGAAAGACTAAATTTCGTCTCGGCTGTCTTGTAGCCTGTAAGCATCTCTGAGCTGGGAGCTTGTGCTCCGGTCCACGCAAGCTGGTGCTTGCAAGAGATGCGCCCAAATAACCAGCGTTATTCCTCCCTGCTACTGCAGTTGAAGGCAAGATTCTCAAACAGATTTGTCTGTGGTTTCTGCTATCCATTGATGGGATTCTTGGCCTCACTCAAGTTGTTTGAAGTGATCAGAAGGTACATCTATGTTAGCAAGTAGCTCAGCCCAGTAGGAACAGATCAGCAGACAAAACCTTGGTGCCCAGTTCTCCCTATCTACTCCATGTACAGTTCACATATTTTGCTTTGGACTAGATTTAACCTGGTCCCCTAGGCCAAACGTTCCCAGCACTCAGCTGGTACAAAACCAACCAAAAGACCGGTTATTATTTCATGCTCTTATGCCTCTGTTAGGAACTGGAGCACATCTGGTGCACATCTGGAGCAGAGATTCTGGTTTAACTTGAATGCACACCAGTACCAACTTGCAGCCGGGAATGATGTGTGAGAGGTGGGGGAGTCACTTCAAAACCACAGCATGGCTCTGAACCGAAACGCTGCGCTAGCTGCAGCTGGAGGCTGGCAAAATGAGGATTCCCCAGCACGGAGCCGTGATAACACAGGCTGGGGATAAAAGAAAAAACCCAATGGCCTTGGTAGGAATTGGCCATAGCTCAGCCAGCAGGAATGAAGGCAGCTCTGCCACTGCTCTGTCTGAAATGGGATGTCCTCGCAAAAAGTGAAGCATAAGCAAATGCGATGACGGATGAAATTCCTTCCTCCCACTGCTGTGGATTTCATCCGTCATTGGCACATGCTGTTAAAACTGTAACATAAAAAGTTTGTCTGTCAATCTGAGTTCCACTGGTGCGTGGCCACTGGTGTTGCCCTAGTTATGTCCAGACCTTCTGGTGGGATGAAAGGTGAGGCGCAGCTTGCAGGCGTTACTGCTGGCCGCAGCTTCCCGTGGCCCCAAGGTGGTGACAGAGAGGGGGACTGGGACCTGGGCCGGTGCTGCAGGGACACCTTGTCCCCAGGAGGCATGAGCACACTTGAGAACATGTTTATGCAGCTAAGATTACAAACTTGAGACTGAAGAATTTTTTCCACATTTACTCGGTGAGATTTGCCATTAAAAAACCCCAAACAATAGAGTACAGGATGACTGGATATTAAACATATGCTGTGTTGAGGTAAATGCTTTGTGGCTTCTGCTTGGGTCAGGCTCTATTCTGGGCTTTTCTGAGGTGCTTTATACCTTGCTTTCTAAACATTGTTGAAAAGTACATATGCTAAATGGTAGTGTTTTTCCTTGTCACTATGGAGGAACCTCCCAACGTAAGTCTTACAACCAAGCCAGGACATGTTCTCTCTCTAATACAGACTAAATACAGAATTTCCTCCAAATATATAGGTGAGAGCAGTCACCTATATAGGTGAGCACAGGGTTGTGCTATGCTTTCCAACTTTTTTGGCAGTGGTATCCCATGTCACGCTCTTGGTTAGGCAGAGCTCCTCTCCGACCTCTTCCTTCTCTCTGATGCAAGCCCACCTCCTCCCCTTTAAACCATGTCACATGCTGCACGCTCCTTGGAACAGGGACGGGTTTTATCTTCGTGTCTTGATGACAGCTGAATGCACAGTCATTTATAAACATCAAATTTTATCTTGTTTTTAGTCCATAGAATTAGCTTTACAAAGGAAGTGTGTGTGTGGGGTGTTTGTTGTCACTACTTTGAGTTTCTACATGTTTGACAAATGTACTACTTACTACCTTGTAGCCAGATTAAAAAGTGCAGTGGGATGTAAGTGTAAGTGGTGGTATGGAATGTAATTATGTCAGCAAATGAACCCTAGAAATGGTTAGTTTGCTATATCTGATCTTGGTTCTGGTTTTACCTATGTGAAAAAAATGTAACCTGTACAAACTCTTTCATAGGAGGAGTAACAAATACCGCGCAGTATCAAAACAGGCTCATGGTCTATGATCCTAAGCAGGTGGGTATCTGTGTTGTATGTTTTTCTCACATGTTTTGCTTCAAACAGCTCTCTCACAAAATCGTTGTATGTATTTGCTAAGGCTAAAAATGCTGACCGTTTGAATCTGTGGTGTTTTAAATTCACTTTGTACTGATGTGTGAGTTTAACAGTAATTAAGACCCTGACTTTTTATTACATTTTTTTAAGCCTGTTCGTGTTAGAAACATCTAGATTAAATACAGAAATGTGATTTAAATCTCCTAGATTTATCAGTATTTACTTTGCTTGTTCATTTTTTTCTAATCCAGCAGCCCAGGGCAACGTATACTCAAAGTCAGTGTCATAAAACTGCTTCTTGTCATTGGTATTTCTGCTTTGAATTGCGTATATGGGCTTTTTGTTTTGTGCATACTTTCAGAACTGTATTACCTGGCCGTGACTTATTCTGCTGACTGCAAGGGTGCCTATCATTTCATTACCCAAGCACCTAAAATATCTTTTAGGGATTATTTCATACATTATGTATGTGTTTTGATTAGGTTAGCATGGCTCAGTAACCATTTCAGAGGGTTAGGGCATGGTTATGCCCTCTTGCTTGTGTTAGGAATTAAAAGTCCTAAGCTTGCAATCAGAGTTGCATAGCCTGATTTACACCCGTGTGGAAGACTATTGACTTTTCTGATTATAGGACAGGGGCTTTGATTGCTGTATTTGGAACCAAATTGTGCCAAGAGATATTTGTGTGTGGTTCCCACTGACTTTTTTAAAGCGTGGCACATACGGGTCCTGAAGCAGAAAGCAGGCAATGACACACCTGCCTCTTTCTTTTTGAGGTGCAGTTTTATGCCTCGATTGTACCAATGCTGATTCTGTGCTAAATTCAAGCAGTAATGACAGGCAGCAACCTTATTTCGCTTATGAGGGGGACACTCTTATTTAGATACCGTGTCTTTATTGTGTACCTTTCGCTTTGATTCTTTACTTGCTGACGTCAAAGTTGTGCCCCAAAATACCAGTGGCAGGGCTACTTCAGCGTGCCGTGCCGACGGCAAGAAACCTGGCCTGGCGCGTAAAGAGTTACAGAGGAAGTGTGCGCTTGCATTCTTCAAATGAGGTCCACTTCGTGTTTGTACACACAAGCTCTTTTTAAAAATTCTGCTGGCATATTGTTTACGGTGGGTACTGGAAACCATCACATCTGCTTGCATCTCGCACAGAATCTCAATAACTCTATCATTCAGCACCAGCGCTTGCTTCTGCGCGAGGCCTTTGTGGCGAGTCGATAATGCCTGCCATCTGCCACAGAGCACACAGCTACCTGCCAACAAGCCGGCTGGGGTGACCTCTGCTTCCCCACCACTGATTAGTATTCACACGCCGGCTTATTAGAAATGACCCCACCAGGCCCCTCTGTTTCTTTGCCTTTGCCGTGCTTTGCGGCTCACCTGGCAGGCACTGCAGTGGAGGAAGCTAAAGATATAATCAGGGGATGCAGGCGGGCTTTGCAAAGCAGATGGTGTCTATAGTCTGGTGTTAAGAGACTGGACTACTAATGCAAACATTAATGCCTAATATTCAACTATCACACATTGAAATGCATAGCTATATATTGCAGAGGTTAAAAGGCAGTAGTATTAGAGGCTCTTGAGTTACCGCAAACAGTAGCACACGTAACGCAAAGAATTTCCTCACAGATTTTAACTTCCTGCACTTAAATAAATTAATCTCATCCATTGCCAGGTTGTTTGGTTTGGTAAGCATAGCAGGAGCAATTGTTTTCTTAGGATTAAAGTACTGTGCTTTAATCCCTCTTCTTCCATGTCCTTTCCCCCCTCCCCTCTGAAGGTAGACTTACTGAATATTATTAACCAGAACGAAAAATATGCGGAAGGACATTGTTTTGTAAGTGCCCACAAATAAAGGGTTAGCATTAAACCAAATACATGAATCATTTGACAAGATTCTTTAGGAAATTATTTTTCTCTGTTGCTTCGTTCCCCAAGGATAAGATCAAATAAGCTTCTGAATAATGAAAGGTAGAAGAATCTCACTTCTGTCATAGCAGAGCTAGTCAGTACAGATAATTTTAGTGCTGTATACAAAGGAGACATCTAATAGTCTTGCTTAAGGAGGATTTGCTTCTGAATTCTAAAGAAGAAAAAAGCTTTGAAACCTGATGAGCTAAACAGAAAAAATACAGAGCAGGAAATACTATTAAATGAATGAATTTAAATGTGAGAACTGTAAACCACATGTTGAAAGTCCAGTATGTCTAGTCGGTGGTTTTTTAAACAACATGCATGTTTAACATATGAACAACACACGTATATATGCTTGTGACTTCTGGCCAAGGGTAAGGAGAACACCACTAACATGCTACTATTATTGTACTACTAATGTAGCTACGTCTTTGAGCAGTGCTGAGACAAGTTCTCTTTTCCTTTCCAGAATAAGTGGTTAAGCCGTAGCCCGATGTTGCAGAGGAGAGTGTATCACTCCATGGCTGCTGTCCAAAGGAAACTTTACGTGTTAGGTGGGAATGATCTGGATTACAACAATGATCGGATCCTGGTTCGGCACATAGACTCCTACAGCATAGATGCTGACCAGTGGACGCGTTGCAGCTTCAACATGTTGACAGGCGAGTAGTGTACACCAAAAGAGAAAACTCGCTGCTATTAGAACAAAACACCTGTTCTTTTCCCTTTGGATGCCTTTAGTATGTGGAACTCCATGACTTCACCTCGGTTGCCTCTGATTTACGGGCCATCATTGGCCAACAAGAGACTTTTGATTACTGTTCTGACATTCCATGTTCTACAAAACATTTGTCTTAGGAAATTACAGGATAAATTTTTAAGAAGGTGCACATAAATGTAATTAAATTAAACAATCAAAAAATATTTGTCGTAGTATATATATTACGAATACTTATTTTTGGTTCTCCAACAGCTCGCCTGCGCTGACTTAGCTCCCTGTTTGAGTGTTCAACAGGCAGATAGATCCATCTCTACCATGACACCATTTTGTAGCACTTCCTGCTGGCATTATAGACCATTCAACTCCATTAACCATCACTTACTTCTGAGCAATATCTACTTAATAAGTCACCCGAAAGGAGATGTCTTTGTTGGAATTCTGTCAAGATAGGAATGGCTTGAGAATCTCAGTTGGCTGTGGATCTGTAAAGTTCCTCTTGACCATCTTTAGGAGGAGCTTTTACAGAAGCAGCTTGCAAAGCACTGCCACTCACTCTCCCTGCCAGCCAGTCCACTGAATTTCACTGCCACTTAATACAATTCCCAGATGTACTACCTCCTCAAATCCCTGGGAGAGACAGGCACGTGACACATTCTCAGAGCAGCACCACCAGCAGCTTTGCAGAAGAGGATGCATTTTCAGGACAGCATTAATGTTGGGGCCATTCTCTTGCACAGCAGACTTGGAGCTCGTTTGGCAACAGCGCCGGCTGCCAAAAAGTTTCAGCACACACTGCTGTAGGAGCCCTAGAACTGAGCCTACTTCACTTGTCATCCTCTTCCATTTGGCATTGCATTGCATTGATTTCTGAGATCTACCACTGAAAAGAATACAAAGGATGTAGGAGCTTAACTAGAAGCTCAGGACAGCTAGAAACACCATCTTGGAGAAAAGGACACCTGACAAATAACACAGTCACCTTATGTCATTTTCCTCCTGGTAGGTTTAACAGCTGCTCTAGTGGCAACTTTGTTCTTTAAGATATTGCATTGGCTTTCTTCATCTCTAGGATCTGGAGAAGGATCGCTTGACTTCCAAGTCAGGTCATCGGACTACTTCATGGACATTGGGGAGAGAGGCATGGATTAAAAAGGAGGAGTTACACATTGTCAAACAAAACTATTTTTCTTTTGTATCCCTTTTGCTCTCCATTTAATTATTTTATGTTATTATCTGGAGGAACTGAGAGCCTTTGAGAAGGACGCTATCTGATTTGCAGCTGCAAAAGCGCTGGCACTGCAGGCACCCTTGTTCTGGAGCTGACCCCGCACCACTGAATAATGTGAGATAGCCTCTTCTCAGATATGACCTGGTGGGTTGTTTCCACAACCTGCACCTTGAGAAGCCACCATCTAAGCCTTTCTTTGCATCCCTGTAAATGTGCCTGTTGGACTGTGTAGTGCAGATTTTTTTAAGGCTGTGTTTATCCTTCAAAACTACCAAACTTGTTCAGGAGACTGTTGTTATGGGAATGAGCTTGCACAGCAGCTTCTGCAATTTTCACTGTACTTGTACCTGGAGGAACCAGGGGGTGAACAGGACTTGAGGGGCGTTCAGCTCTCTTGGCCTCCGTGTCTGTCTGCATGTGCACGTGTGATAGTAGCTGGGAGGGAGGTGGGGAGCTTGCCTGTCACCTATGAAATACACACGTACAAAAACCTGCGCCATTGAGGAGACAGCAGATGGTCACCTGCACAGCCTCAGTTTATTGCTCATCCGTGGCAGCTCTGTGGACAGCACCGTGCGGGTCTCCCGCAGAGAGCAAAGAACAGCCCTTGTGCTTCACCTTCACTGTTGCGCATTGTGAATTCTGAAACAGTCAAAGTTACTGCCAGGTGCATTTGCATCGTATTGCAGAACTCCAACATTCGGCGTTAAAAGGGTTAATTAAACACTGAAAGTGGTTTCTGTGTCCTTTTTTGCTTTAGGTCAAAATGAGTCTGGAGTCGCCGTCCACAATGGCAGAATATATTTAGTTGGTGGCTATTCGATTTGGACAAATGAGCCTTTGGCATGTATCCAGGTGAGTGATTTAGGTTTCTTTTAAAGTCTTTTCCAATAATTTTGCAAGGGTAAGTTTTGCACAGAGGTTATTCAAAACGGAAAATGCTCATGAAGTGGAGAGGTTAAGGATGTTTCTTATGCAGCCACTGAACCTGCATAAACACAGAGAGGAAATACTGTGGATGTTAAAAATATTTCCAGATGAGCCATTAGATCCAATTATTCTAAGATATTCTAGTAAAACAGGGTTAAGGAGTCTGTCCTTTGGCAAAGTTTGGGTAAAATAATGGTTATCTGTTCTCACGTTACATAATAAAGTTCAAAAATAAAAGGGTTGCAGAAATGGATGATGGGGCATGGGCTAACATTTTTTAGTCCGTCTTGTGATTCTTAGATTTATTTTTCTCCAAGTTGTCTTTCTGAAGAGCAGCCAGAGTTAACGAGTTGTTCTTTGACAAAGTTCAGGCAGCCTGCCACCTGCCCTAGTGCTTACTTCTTCAAAGCTTGAGTGGAAGATTTTTGATCCCTGCTGTGGGCAGTAGGTTGTCCAACAAACTCTTCTGCTCTCTCATCTTGTATAAGAGCAGCGTGCCTACAGATCCATGGCTTTCAGATATTCCCATACAGAAATCAGGGATTTTTATCTTCTGCGTTTTTCTGAGCGGAGCAGATGTACGTCACAGCCATCGCTTTGCGATCAGCTGGGCAGTTGAGACAGCAGCTCTTGTTCACATCTCGCTTTATGCACTTTTGCTGATAACATTTTCATTAGCTCCCAACTTTTTGGATTTTAGGATTTAACCTCCAAACCATCCCGTAAGACTTAGCATAGGAAGGGAATGTATTAAATGTCGAGCTGCTGATCTTATAGTGAACACTTAGTAGCAGGAGTTTGTAAAGAATAGATCACGCAAGTTAAGCAGTTAAAATCATATTCTGGTCATAGTATAATTGTGTTTTGCTAAATTGTTGGATACCAGGCCTAACAACCATTACTGCAAAAATTCATTCAAACTGGCTTGGTGAGCACTAGCTGAAATGCAGTGCTTCAGAGGCAGTAATAACACAACGTCAAGGCGGTGCCTGTGCTCTACCAACAGGCTCGTTTATAACCAGCAGGTACTTTGCCATATTGCACCTGGGTTTAACTACTGTTTAGTGACAAGTGAAAAAGACCCTGGGATCCTGAGTTCTTAAAGGGACATTTGTCCACATTCCCAAGCCCGTCATGAACTGCCAGCCTGCCTGCGACAGTCCCCACGGTAAAAGGAAACGTAGTGTAACGAGTGCTTTGGCAGAGCTGCGCCTGCTGCCCCTTCTCAGTTGTTGGCATTGTGCCTGGCTTTAAACAGTAAAACTAGACCTTTTATCTTCAAATTTAGCAAATCCAAGGCTGCTCTCTCCTTTGGAAGAAAAAAAATCCACTATTTCCATATATTTTCATTTTCTTTAAGTCATTCCTTTATTTGGCCTTTCCAACTCTGGTAGAGCTCCCTTGCTCCCTATGTACCAAGCTGACAGACGATCCGTACTTTGTGGTGACAGCAGCGTTTCAGTGCAGGGTACCCTGCTTGCATGGTTGCATGTTCTGCTGCCGGGAAGCAGGATCCAATGTCATTGTCTGCTACTGAGTGCCTGAGCTAGCATAAGGTTTTGGTGATGAGGACAGCGGTAAATCAACAAATCCATAACTACAATCCAGAAGTGATCTGAAATTACCTTTCTGTTGGGATTAATAGCACATATATGCAGCGTGTGCCAGCAAATTTGTGTCAGCTCGCTTCTGTGATCCCTGAAATATTTGTGTGTTTGACTGTGCAGGTGCTGGATGTTAGCAAGGAAGGGAAGGAAGAAGTGTTCTATGGGCCTACGCTCCCCTTTGCTTCCAATGGAATAGCAGCATGCTTTCTTCCAGCTCCTTATTTCACATGCCCCAACCTTCAGACTCTGCAAGTGCCTCACCACAGGATCGGCACAATGTGAGACCAGGAACGTGCGCTTCATGAGATCAGAAGTGGAGGGAGAAACAAATCAGACCCTGTGTTATGGAAGGGCTTCTCTGGATCGGTGAAAAGAATCAATCCACGTGCGCTGCCGCTTTACCTTCACACATTTGTCTTAAAGTCAGATCACAATAGGCAGGAAGGAAGCTACAAAAACTGTCTGCAGTTTCTCTCCTCTGCCTCACATGTAGAAGCATATACATGAGAGCGTTTGGCATTTCTGCTGGTGACTACTTGCTACCTGTCTCCATTTCCTTATGCAACTTTGCCAGGCATTGTGAATGCTCTCAGCTCCTCCTGGGCTGCTCTTCTTTGGAGTCTGCGCGGTCAGTTGTTCACCAATGGCACTTTCAAAGTGACAGATAGTTGTGTTTACGTTGACAAAGATGATATAATACTATGGTAATTATGCAACTTACTCGATACCTTTGGCAAAAAGAAAAACAAACGTGTCGACTTCCAATTCCAAACTCCATCGTTTTCTGTTTCTCATTTAATAATACTTCATTTGAAATTTAAATACTGTAAAGCAGATTAAAACAAAAATAAAAAACAAGCAAGCCCTATAATATATAAGGAACAGATAAAAATTGTCTTAGCTGAAAGACACAGACACCGAAGCCTCATGGTTAAACCCAAATCTGAACTGAATGTGTTTGAGAATCTAAAGATCATTCGGGATGTCATTTACCAAGGTCTACTATCAAATGAATGTTACCTTCTGTCATATGATCAATTCCTGCTGCCAGCTGCAGTCTTTTAATGGTGAAGATCAGCCCCTTCACTGTATAATTAAAATGTGCCATTTAGTTAATATTTTTAATATCCAGTTTGCAAGGGGTCACCACATTTACAATTATCAACGAACAGTCTCATTTTGCCCAACATATGGTCCCACAAATCACTGGTCTCCAGAGGCTAAACAGGTGTAGAACAATGTCAATATTTATTTATTTATTCTTTCAGTTTATATAGTGTGTCTCCATTCCCTACTCCGGGCATATGCCAGTTCACAATAAATACTCTAACCTGTTATATTTTGGCTTTGCTTGGCTACTGCAGCCCCTGTCTCTTATTTCCGTCTTTTATTTACATATCTAACAACAGCTTCGATGTTTGTAAATATTAACCAAGCATGTAATTAAATCTTTCCCTATTTATGATTTACGGGTACTCTGCACTTCTCTGCTTTACCTACTGATCTGTTCCCTGCTGCTGTGCTATCTGAGCAGACCTATGAAATTCCTGCTGACGCTCATGCAAATGCCACGTGCGGAATATGCCGCAGCAATAGCTTGGGCTTGCTGGACAGGAACAGGTTTGACTTTGTCCAGTGAGCAGTGCTTCCAAATCAAATGCATCTTTTAACTTTTAAGGGGTCTGGTTAGTGATGCATGGAGGTGAACTTCATCACCATTTCCCTCTCCAGCTGGGCAGCGTACTCCCAGAGCATCACCTTTCATTTTCCAGTAATATTCAGGTTAGAAAGTTTTGTGGGGTTTTTTTGCTGAGTTTTCTCACTCTCATTTCACCGAGCAGAGCTGTGGCTGCACAGTTTGCGCCAACTTGAGCACTGACATCGTCTCCCTCTGCACACAAAGCAAGCCTGCATCCACGCAGCAGTTTTCTCTGACTGCATGGTTGCTGTATGGGCTGTGCATCAGGAATTTTTTGTTTTGTTTTAATTCCTTTCATCTCCTGGAAATCAGCATGCAAGGGCCAGCTCTCCTAACAGGCCACTTACTTACTTACTTAACTTATGCTTTATAAATCTGACTGCTGCAGGGCCCAGGCCTGGCAAGTATTTGAAGTTCTACTTATGCGTGACTTGCAGGGACAGAGACATTACATGTCTTGTTTTCAAGAGGAGGGTGGCCAAATCATAAAAACATGTGTGTGTGTGTAGAGATCCTTGGGGCTTTGTGCCTCAGCCTGGAGGTTCCGCACCAGGTGAGCAATCAGCTTTTGCTCTGGGTGCAGAACTGACGTGTACTTGCTACTTCCCAGGTGATGGGAGACTCAGTTTCTTAGCCTTTGTAAAGACCAGTGCACTCCCAGACAGTAATGCAAAGTGTGCTTTGTACTCCTCAAATTATTTTTGAGCCTGTTATTCCTAGGCCTCATAGCTTTCCACGGCTCTAGCTATGAAATAATTTCTGAACTGCTCCTCCTGGAGAGCGAGGCATTATGATGGATCTGGCCGGCTGTGGCGCGGTGGCAGCAGCAGCAAGCTGTGACAGAGGCCCCAGTGTGAGAAGCAGAGGGGGGGAGGCTTCCTCATGCAAAGCAGCACGTGCCTCTTGGTTCAAGGACCGAAAGGCAGGAGTGTATGGCAATAAAGTTATTCATCACGTTTATTCTGCCCTTTCAATGCTCTTACTGTTCAGTTTGTTATCACCAATTGTCTGTACTGGTGAGTAGCAGTTTTAAACAGCTGTGCAATTGCATTAAATTAGTTAAGAGTGCCACAGAGCCTCAGGACAACACATATGCTCCTGTTAGTGTCAGGATTCTGCTGTGGCTCTTAATCATCAATCAGGCTCCGGTGATTACAGGAAAGTCTTTCATGGCAACCTCTTAGCCCTAAGTTTTTGTTCCACACTTTCCTATCTATCTATCTGGGTCTTTTTGCTTTTGTTTCAGGACCTACAGGACAGGTCGGGGTGCTCTGCTGCACCTCAAGTCAGAAAATGCTACATCATCCTTGCCAGGTGAGCAAAACCAGGTTACTTATTGCCAGGTAACAAAAGGGAGAGGTGTCGACACAAGAGCAGGCAGAGAGCATGCTGGTGCCAGCAGCAGCTCTGCTCTGGCTGAGGGGTCGCTGCGAGGGAGGAGCAGGGCATGGGAGAGCAAGGCTGGCTTCACCCGTGCAGGAGGCTGCAGGCAAAGGCTGCCCAGTGAGCTGACGTTTCTGAATGGGCACGGCCTTGCTCTGCCACTTTTCCATTTAGTGTCTGAAAGTGCACCAGTTGCAGGCTGCTGTGTGCCAGCTCCAGATCCGCCTCCGTCATTTTTGGCAAATGGAAACCTCTGAACCCAACCTTTGTCCCTGCCCAGCCTACCAGTTTTGGTACATACCTCTGAAATGCGGTTTAGCTCCGTTTTTCCGCAAAGCCTTAAAGCTGTCCGTAATATTTCCACACTTGCTGGTTCTGTTCTAGAGGCAGGTCAGCCCAGTGCGAGAGCAGCTGCTGACACAAGTCACTCGGGTTCCCAGCTGGGAGCGTGCAAGGTAATGGCGCAGGTAGCAACCGGTAAGAACTCACTAGTGCTTCAGGACAGAGGTATCCTTACAAGTGAATAATGCAGCGGCAGTTATTAACTGTGGAGTTCTGTGCATTTCCTTGGATTTACAGATTACAGCTACTTGCATCTGTAACTAGGTTTTTCGGCCACAGGGTCTTGCGAGCCCTGCTGAAGTCTTTGCGCTTTTATGCCTGTCCTGTAATCTCCTTTTTTGGGCCAGTCCCATAAAGAGTAATATTTCATCCTTTATATACCATACTTCACTTTTGAGTCATCCTAGGATATGGTATCAGCTCTCCTTAGCTACAACTAACCACAACGGCAATCAGCTGCTCAGTGCTTTTTATCCCAAAAGGACACAATTCTTTCTAGGAGCGGCAGCACCAACAGCCTCTTCTGCCCCTTTGGCCCCTGTGGAGCGTTTGACACCCAAGCACTGACCAAAGAAATACTTCTGCGTTATGAGCCAGTGCGTGGCAACCTGCTTCTGTGCGCTACTGTTTTTGTAATCCTTGCATTTCTAGTTGCGGCTTATGATTTTCTTCTTAACCTAGCAGCTTTCAGGGAAAGTGGCCGATTCTTAGAATAGTTCGAACTTCTGTAACTCCTTTTTCCCTCTAACTTTTGCCTTTCCCGGTTACCCTCCCCCAAACCTGTACAGACATTTAGTACATCAGTTGCAGAATCCTGGAGAAATAGATAATTGAATATTCACACATGCAGAAACAACACAGGCAGAATGTGGAACAATGTGGAAACAAGCGCGAAAAGAGGCGGCATCTGTTTATTGAAAATTAGAATGTAGAATAAATTAAGAGGGCAAGGTTGAAACACTTCATCTGCAGGCAGAGTTTGTAGGGGAGGAAGACTTTGCAGGGTGTTTAGCACATAGACTATATAAAGGGCTTATACAGTTTTATTTTTGCAAAACGAGCTTCGCTCCGCCCCCCCACCCCGACACATTTTTAAAGAGAAAAAAGTGTCCACAGAAAGAATGGTTTTCTAATAGAGATAATTATATATATATATATAGTTGTTTCACAGTAATGCCAGAATTAAAATGCTTAGAATGTTAACTCTTAATTGTCAGTAGACTGGGCAATACTTAAAACAAGAACAAAGTATTTTCAGCAATACTCTCAATTCATGTAAGTGAATTATTATGTGCTAATTTTTCCACCAGTGCCAATACAGGTCACCACTGGCCCTTTCTAAAATGAGTAATGAATGTAGTGGGTGACATGCTGCATGCTACAGGGAGGAGAGCAAATCCAAGACAGTATTTGATGGACTGAAAAATGGAGTGAGTGGGGTTGTGACATGGAATTACTCTGCCGGCATTTCCCAAGGCCTGCAAAGACACCACATTTATGAATACAGGATCGGAGTTTTATAACTGGCGGGGTTTTTTTGTTTGTTTGTTTGTTTTATACAACCTTCACATTTTGTACATTAAGTCTACAAAAGGTTTCCCATTTTAAAGCCGCTCAAGTAGACAAAAGCCATATCCTAGTCATTCATCATAAAACAAGCTTAATTATGCTAGGACATATTGACACTGCATCAGATTTTTAATCTTCAACACAATTTTATAACCATTGCTAACAGATGGGCTGATTACACTGAATTTGAGTTTTAAGTAATAGTTAAAAATTACAAAATATGATTAACTGAAAATACCCATGCATACATAATTTTCAGAAGCCGCTGAAAGAAGGAAAAGCAGTGCAACAAACCCTCTTTTCTATTTCCTGAGGGAAATACATTGCATTTAGGTGGACAGTTATCCAAATTCCTTAAATGACTCTGTAAGCAGTCTACGCTACTGGCAGCTCCTCTTCTGTGCAATTACAGCAGATACACAGAATCTTATTCTTTCCATAGGTCTGCTGCTCTATTCCAGCATAAAAGGCATAAATTTTTCTATTTCAGAAGCTCTTTTATTGAAACAAGTGCCTCTCCCCCACCACCCTATTTTTTTTTTGTCATTGAAAATGAAAGCAAGGAGTGATTTAAATTACCGTGCTCCTGCTCTTTAATAACAAATGGGAAATTCTTAGGAAATAGAGGGACAGCTTTGGGGGACTAATGGAAGCTGCATGTGAATCTTGAACAGAAGGTGTCTGGGTTTTTTTTAGTTATTATTTTAAGCTTACAACAGGAAAGATAAGCCAGACTTCCCTCTCCCTGCCGTTGTTCATGATGCGCTGGGCACCTGTTTCATATCACAAGGATGATTGATATTGGGTCAGAGGTGATTGGTATCCTGAATTCTGGAATAGGGAAAACATAAAAATGAAATACTTACTTTCTATTCAGCTCTCAAGTCTATATATTGCAAAAAGAAAAGGGCAGAGTAGTCCTCTTATATCCTGGAATAGTCCTCCGGCCAATGAGATCAGCGTAGAAAACGTGCACAAGGCTCACGCCTGCTGTCCTTTAAATGGGTCTCAACATTATTAGCGCTTCTAAACAAAAGGAGGTGTTGGGCACTGACCACGCACCAGGCTTGGGGGAAGAAAAAGCTTACTGAGATTTAATATTTTGTTAAAACTCCATTGACATACTGTGATCCTGTGTCCAGCTTTTCATCCACCACTATCCCAAGTCCTTCTCAACAGGGCTGCTCTCCCTCCCTTCATCTGCCAGCCTGTATTGATACCAGGGGTTGTCCCAACCCAGGTGCAGGACCTTATACCTGGCCTCGTTGAACCTCATGAGGTTCATGTGGGCCCACTTCTCCAGCCTGTCCCGGGCCCTCCGGATGGCATCCCATCCCTCAGGCGTGCTGGCTGCACCACTCAGCTTGGCATCATCTGCAATTTGCTGAGGGTGCCCTTGATCNATCCTTTTTCTGTAACCAATAATCTTGTCACAGACTCACGGAACCTTTGCTTAATAGCTTTGCTGTGATACTCACCTGGGACAAACTGGAGAACAGGCATCTGATCTATGTTACTTAGTGGAGAGCAGATCATTCTGGAAAGGGATCAGCAGAGAAACACACCTGCCCAGCGCTGGTGGAAGTTTTTGGTAACTCGTTGCCCATTGCTTCTGAGAAACAAAGACTCCAAAAACCGTAAGGCCCGCCAAAGGCAGTGACACATCGTCACCCCGTGGTCTGCAGAGAATTTATGTCCTGATGCTCCCTGGATTTTTCCTTATATGACCTTAAAACCAGATGTCCGAAATTGTCCGTCCCAACACCCGCAATGCAGAGGTGATGATCTCTCAGTGAGCCTCTGAGGTTGGTATAGGACTTGCTGGTACCACCAGAAACATCTACTCGTTTTGGTTCAAAGTCAAACTGCTTACAAACCACCTACAAACACACTGGCAGAAAAACTACTCTGAAGCAAGAGGTATAAGGAAGTTTAACACCAGGGAGTTGCTCAAAATTCTTGTTAGCTGCTGTCCAAAGTCACTGCACACTTAAGTATCTGCTGCGTAACCGTTAAGATGATGTTTTCAGCTGCCCAGGAGCCAAGCTCCATGCCACCAGGCTACCAATCCTTGACAGAACTAACAGCGAGTTGCTGCTGCTTTCACACTTTTCCTACGTCTGCAGACGCCTGTGCGCACACCCACCAATTTCAGCCTTCTACAAATGACCATGGGGATGAATCTTTGGCAGACGGAGAATCGGAAAGCAAGCGTGGCAGCGGATGAGTTCCTTTCCTCTGGCAGAGGTTACGGACACCACTCACCAGCAGCTGAAGGTGGAAGTCCTACTTTCAGATCTCCTCTTCACCTGATTTGCAGCAAGGCTCCATGCTATTGTTTACTAAGCAGAGTTAAGAGGCAGACTGTGCCTATGTGCAGATGAGCTGCTCCTACCAGCGGTAGCAACCAGGCTTATACGCCTTCCAGGATCTCCTGCTCTTTAGCTTTCTCCATGCATTGCGGTTCTCCATGCATTATATGATGAAGCTAAACATTTGTACTATTTAATTTAAACTAAACTATTCACAAGTAAAATAATGTAGAAGGGTTTAATTTAAATTATGCTCAGTGTCCTAAGTAGCTTTATACAGACAGCATATAATAAGACGTATTACATAATTTCTTCTAGTTCATGGTGGTTTTCAGTCTTTACTTTTTCTATATTATTATTTAAATCAGCACTGTCGTCTTTTCTCCAAACTGGTTTTGGACTGTTGTTTTGGGATATACTTGGTAAGTGAGTCTGGACTAGCACCCTGCAAGCCTTCATCTCATTAATATTATCAGAACTGTCAGTCACATCTGCAACTGCCCATACCCAATAATTAGATCAAACCAGGTTGGTTGCCCACGTGGCAGTCGTTGATGAATATGATTCAAAATGCTTTATTTCTGTTTGCATTAACTTTCCGACAGAGAAGAATGATAACTTCCAAACTTTTAAAATTAGTTTCTCATGCACCAGGAGCTGCTACGCATTTAGGTAAAGTCCCGTTGCTTTTTCAGAAACTTCCAACCACTACACATAGTATTAAATATGTCTTTAACAACCTACTAAACACATCATTAAATGTTTTGTTATAATATCTGCTCTATTCTTTAAAAGTCAAAGGTTTTTACTTTCACACATCTGTTCTGTAATCTACTGTATGGTAGGACTGAAATTTCAAAGACAGCTCCGTTAATCTCTCTTGGAGAGGTTTTTAATTTTTTTACTTATTTTTTAAAAAAAGCTTTTTAGAAGCACAATCCTCCTGAGATTAATAAAACTCCTCCCGGGTACAGAAGCTTACAAGAAGCTACAATGCAAGTTCAGTAAGTCACTTTCGTAATGAAAAGAACCTCCACGTTCTGCACTATTAAGTAGCCTAAAGAGGCTTTTAGTTACTGCATTATCTGAAGTAACAATAGCTGATTTCGGCAAAAAGATTACCTAGTTCGACTGGATAAGATGACCGTAACGAAAGAGAAGCTGCTCTGAACAGGATTTTAGGGATTTCTGTGGCGCTGTTAGACACAAAAATAATCTTTTCTTCCCATTAATGTTGCAAAGTTAAAATCTGAATAACTTACAAAGCAAGCAGCCTGTTTACCAGTGTTGCCATTAAGGGCAAACTTACCACTCCCAGAGTCCAGGAAGTAGTTGCAGAAATACAGGTTACTGAGGGAAGTGAAAAGTGTGAGTACCACAGGCATTAGTGAAGGTTTCCTTAGAACTTTTGAAAAAAAAAATGTAGAAAAAGTTAGAGAGCTAGACCTGTCTTGGAAAGACCCAAAAGATAATGCAGAACACAGCAAAATATTTGAAAGATTTGAGGCAAATGGGAATAATTACTAGCCTGTGATCCAATGGAATAAATTCCCCAAATGAGTACCTTCTTTAGAAGTCCGTCCTCTCTTCTTTTTCCTCACACCATTTACACCTCGTCTAAGTTAAATGGATAATTAATAGTGTCTAATAAATAATGACTAATAAAAAGATCATGGAATGGCTGTAAATTATAAGTTAATTTTAAGAACGGAGTATTGAAAAGGAAGAGGACAGGAAATCTGAACCTGCCTTTTCTTATATTACCCACAAAGACAACAGAAGATATTTTACTCTGGAATCTGAAAGACTTTAATGTTTTTAGACAGGTGCAAGGATAAGGCAGCTATATACATTTTGTGCAAAATATACACGAGCCCTGTCTTAACAAACGATAGCTTTATCATGCCGGCGCAACTCCCAGTGAACACACTGCATTCAACAAGTTCAGTACTAGAGATAGCAGTTGTTCTCATTCTACTAAAATAATAAATTAGAAATTACAAAGTTACAATTTGCTGAAGAATATAATGAGGTTTTTCAAAAGTACAGTGTGAAGAAGGTCAGGTCTCAATGTGAACTGAGCTTTGCAAAACTAGTTTGATTCTTTGAAATCCTACCTCGCATGCTGCAGTACAGGCTTCTGCTCATGCAGACATGTTAACATGTAATAAATTTGCCGTGCCTTCAAATTGCCATTCATCAGTATATTGACAGTTGCTCATCAATATTCAGTTGCTGACAATATTCAAATACCACAGAAATTATTAAAATTAATACATAACTTGGGGAAAACCCCTCACGAAACTGATAAAGTATTGCAATTGTAAAGACAAAGAACTTGGCTAGCGTGTCGTAGAGTGCAGTTTTAGGTATCATCGACAACGTCAGAACATTCAAGAGGAAAGGATTAATCACCAGCACACTGCTAACCTGTCTCATTTTCCAGTTTTTGTATCTCATTTTGTCCAGCTTCTGTAAGGTAAGATAAGAGTCTTTTATAGGCGTCTCTGTTGAAAAAACAAGAGAATGTAACATGTTACTCCATCTCACACGTCTTAGGAGTAAAAGCACATAATTCCCAAACACATTGTTTACATATGGGGATATTAAAACACAGTTCATTCAACTTCTTTGCTGTGAATGTTTACCATGTCCAGGTTAGAGGAATGAGGACTGCATTGTTTATGGCTGCCAGTGTAGTGAAGATGCTTAGAAGTCTACTTGCTTAGTAAAGTGCTGTTAAACAAGTTTTATTTTAAACCATGCAATTTCCAAGGCTTAGATGAGATTGGCATTCAGACTTTATCATGTTTGCTGTCCGACTTCCGCATAAGAGATCCCTCTGGGACTCATGCCGCAGCGCAGTGATGTGAGCGGGGTGCTGACTGGCACCGACACGGATCTAGACCATCACCCTCAACAAAGGGCAATGACCGTTTTAAAATAAACCCGGAATTCAGGAGGGGACCGTCCCTCACGTGGATTTTCCAGAAGAGTGCGCATGCATTGGCAAGACTTTTCACCTGAAGTTTATTCTAATACCTTCCAACCTAGACAATATAATTACTGTTAAAGTACTGCCTCTGACATTTAGGTCTATTCTAATTATATATATTTTTCATGAAGTATTACNGTAAAGTGCTGTTAAACAAGTTTTATTTTAAACCATGCAATTTCCAAGGCTTAGATGAGATTGGCATTCAGACTTTATCATGTTTGCTGTCCGACTTCCGCATAAGAGATCCCTCTGGGACTCATGCCGCAGCGCAGTGATGTGAGCGGGGTGCAGACTGGCACCGACACGGATCTAGACCATCACCCTCAACAAAGGGCAATGACCGTTTTAAAATAAACCCGGAATTCAGGAGGGGACCGTCCCTCACGTGGATTTTCCAGAAGAGTGCGCATGCATTGGCAAGACTTTTCACCTGAAGTTTATTCTAATACCTTCCAACCTAGACAATATAATTACTGTTAAAGTACTGCCTCTGACATTTAGGTCTATTCTAATTATATATATTTTTCATGAAATATTACCTTGAGCAAACAAAACTGCAGCTTTCATACCAGTTTCTTGCAATAACAACATCACCACATCGACATCACCACTATAAGCATCTAATGCAACTTCTGAACTTTGTTTCTCACATACATATATACGGCTTTGCAGTTTGGTGTCTACAATACTTGCACAGAATATGTTAATATAATGTTATTTAGTGGCCGGGACTGAAGGGAGAAAAATCAGTTATTGGTGTTCTTACAAGAAAATGTTCATGGATCACGTTATACTGCTGGGTAATGGAGCACATTCTAAATACATATTATTAATACAAAATATCAACAACAGATTAGATAACATACAGGGTAAGTGATGAGGCTGTAAGAAATTTAGCTTGTCAGTAATCTCCAAGCATATATTTCAGGAAGCTCAAAATTTTTTTTTTCAAAATTTTTTTTTCAAATTTTTTTTTTCAAAATTTTTTTTTTCAAAATTTTTTTTTCCATATTTTGTAGGTAAAGGGATGACTTTTACTTTATTAACAGTAAAAAAAAATTGGCTATGAAATACATTAACAAAAAATCAAAACCAAATAGTACGAAAAACCTGCATATAATGGTACTTCAGTCTGACCTTGAGTGAATTCCCTTAAATAAAAGCAAATGTATTTGTTGGTAGAGGATAATAAAAGTGAATAATTTAATTATGAATGAGTTAAATATATTTTCCATTAAATGGAAAATTAATACCCTTTGACCACCATTTACTGTCTCATGAGTTAAATTCTTGCACAAGTCTGCCCTTGGGGTTTTTTTATAGCCCAGGCCCTGCTGATGTGCACCTCAAAACTCCTCCATCCTGAGGCGTGACTGGACCCTACCCTTTGAGTAGTCCCTGCACGTGCATTAATGCAAATACTGAGGCCAGTGCCTTGCCCGGACCAGACAAGGGTCAAGGGGCAGCTTTCTGGTGAGCAGAACTACCAGGACGAGCCCTTTTGGCTCAGGTGCCACACCGGGCAGAACTTTCCGGAATTTTGCAACAGCATTTACACAGGTGCTGAAAGTTCACTGCTGCATCTGCACCCAGAGACGCCGCCACCATCAGTGCGGAGCTCCTCACCTCCTGTGCCATTTCCTCCTAATGCTAGATGGATTTACAAGTCAAATACTTCTGTCCTAAGTTCCTGAGGGGCCAACATAGGAAGCGTGAGTCTGCTGTGCCCATCGGGGAGAGGAGGCCAACCTGTTCTGGGCACCCACAACTCTCCTATGTTTATATTATGAGAGAACTTTTAAAATTCAGCCATAGGTATTTCTTTTCTGAGCATCTCAGATCATACCTGATTATACTGTAATTTTACTTATGGCCCATAAGGTCCTCTAAAACAGGGACTGACCGGAAAATTCTTTGGGGCAGGAATTCTTCTGTTTTGCAACATACAGTGCAGTGAGCAGAGGCAACCCGGCTTCACATTCTACTGGGGTCTGTAGCCTTAGTGGCAAAACATGTCTGAAAATATTTAGCAAATATAGATCGCTTAAAACCATGAAAGGCCTGAGAGAAGGGAGATTTCTAGCTGAACACACTTAAGAATCGCTCATTTTTTACCGTCTGTGCTGCTATCTAACATTGCTTTCTTTCAAGAGAATAAACCTCTACTGCTCGTTGTCAAAAAACAATATTAAATAAAAAGCAAACCTCTGTGCAGCGTTTCTTCCAAGACCTTGTTTGTGCTCCGAATCCTTCAGAGACTGTGTGATTGTGGGAATCAGGCTGGTAACTAACGTTTGATCCAAGACCGCCACTGTTTCTAGTATGCTGAAAACCCGGTGATCATACACGGCAGTATAGTCCTGGATAAACTGCCTGAGGGGGACAGAGAGGCATTTAATGCAAGGTCAAAACTAGATGCAGAGAACATACCAGGAACAACTAAAGAGTCTAATCAGAACAAGCAATCTGGCTGCATGGCAATTTTCATATTGTTACACTGAAATGCTCTACATGGAATACCTTCTCTAAACAAAGTCATGCTTTTGAAGGCTAATGCTAAAAATCCTACACGTTTATTTTTGAGCAAATTGTCAGATTCTGCGGCTGTTTCACCAGGGCTGACTTGTTCCAGAGCACTTCACTTTGTAATGCGCCTGTTTGAATGCAAAACTAAACCACGCAGTTATTATTTAACAAAACAACAACAACAAAAAGGATAATCAAAACAAGACATCTAGACTCAAGGCTGCAGAAATAATGTTAGCAGTTCTTATAAAGCTCCACTGGATCTTAAGCAGGGCAGACCACTGGATGGGAGCGCACTCGTTTGTCTTCCCGAGGGTCTGAGGTCTTTAAAGATCACAGATTATATTTGAATCGGAAGAAACACGCCAGGGATGAAACACCGATTCTTATTTCAGCGCATCTCTTTGGAGCTTTCATCCAGACGTGACCCAGTGGTTAGGTTTGCAAAATGTCTTCAGGTCTCATGTCATGCAGCTCTTCTACTGAATCCATGTGAGAAACAGGATTCATTTTGCACAGGTATGGGATAATTTACATTACAATAATCTATTATTTATTTGTCACAAAATCAAAAATAATAATAAAAAAAGCTCTTCTTGTCAGATGAGGATTTGATCTCCATTATATGCCCTTCAAATTAGGCACGCACATCTTTCACAGAACCTAACACTGATGGTCGCCATTCACGAGGAGTTCTTCCCATTGCAGCAGCGACATACCTCTCCATCATAAACCTTTCAAAGCAGTACCTAATCCATGAGAAAGCAGGTATGTTTCTCTCTTCTACTTTTTTGCTCTGGCTTTTTGGCCAAGCTATGTTTAAAGCCAGTGCCAAAAGTACCATTATTTAAATACCATAAACAAGTGGCAATGCAGTAACTTAATTAGTGATTTTTAAAAAACATGTTTGCTGTCAATTGGCTTGCAGTAGCTTCCCTGCCAATTGGCATATTTTCTGGTTACCTAAACACAGAAGTCAGCTGGGTGGCACGTTCTCCTCCTGACCCTGCTTGGCAGTCTTCTACCATGTACTGTACAATGTCTGCAGATATTTTTTTAACTGTAAAAGAAAAATCACAAGATTCACGCCAAGCTCTTGAACTGACCATCTGGAGAATGTCTTTTGTGAAGACTACAATTTTTAAATGAGGAAAAAAAAAGGTTTTATCTTACTTCGAGGCAAGGGAAATGACTGTGAGAGCAGTTAGTTAGATCGGCTATAAAGAACAGAATGAATCACAGATTTATGCAGAAGTGTTATTTTCCCTACAATTATCCTTTAAACATACAGATTTTTAAGTACACTATGGTCTCTAAGTCAGAGACACACACTTAGTGGAAATAGAGATTTTATTTAAATTCAAGTTCTGTTTGTATTCTTTAACCATTCCTACATGAATTAAAGAATCGCAGTCACAGCATTCCATCCTGCCCAAAGCTACACAGATCTACTCCTTACTTCCAGTGGTGGGTAGTGTTCTGAATTCCACTCTACCTCTTTTTTAAGGGGAAAAAACCCACCACAAAACCCCACTCTCTTCTTCCCTTTAACTGTTTCCAAATAAATATTCAAGTTGCAAGAAACAGCTCTTCCTTTGTGAAGGTGGAACTGGGCCGCAAGGACTTTTCTGCAAGGGCGTGGTGGAGCCCTGCCTAGGCGGGCAGCGAGCTGGTGGCCACAGCAGCACAAGGCCTTCAGCTCATTCTGCTCCACAGTGCGTTGCAAAGCCGGTACTTTCAGCTTCAGGCAGGTACGGCTACGATGGCAAAAGGGGGAAGAAAGGTGTGTGATGATTCAGCTAACTTCCTAAGCATATCTTGTCCTTGAAACTTTTATAGACCAGAATCAAACAGTACTTTATTAGACAAAATTTCCCAGGGGAAGTCAGAGGTGAATCCTCATTTTGCTTAATGCCTCTACTGAGAGCAAGAAGTGGGAATTTTGAGCTTATGCGCACATGCATATTCGTTATACAACTGCGGGGTGAAAGCGAGTGCTTCATTTTTTAAGAAGCTAAAAATAAAGAAGTTCTCACTACCAAACAAAACGTGCTAAAAGAAGAAAGACGACTCAAAGATGCCTTCAGAGAGCAACATGCTACTTTTAATCCACTTCTAATGCCTCTGAGGAGATCATACGCTGGTCTTATTTGATCTCAAACCTTTAGGTGCAAGAAAACTTCCACAGTTACCAAGTCTGGGAGAAAACGAGATGGGAAGGCTAGGGAGAAAGGAAATGCTCTTCAGATTCCTGAGAAGTTGATCGTTAGTTCAACAGCGAGTGAAGCGAGGCAGGACTTCCCTGCCTCTTGGAGACCCAAGTGCCAGACCAGTTAGTGAAAAAAGAAAGTTTGTCCAGCTTACCTGGCCAAAGTATCTCATTCACCTCATCCAAGAGCCTTAAATATTGGGATGAAAGGTGCTCAGCAGTAGAAAAATCCTACAGGTGTGCAGAGATGTATTTAAAGCAAAGAAGCAGCTCACCTTGGTGCTCATTAACCAATACCATGCATTTCAACACGGCCGGGAGAACTAAGTCGATGTCGCATAGTTCAGTGCTCTGGGTTCTCTGAAGTACTTCAAGAATGAAAGCAAGAACTGAGGCCAAGCGAGGAGGTGGAGCGTGACCTTTGAACTGCATGTAGTTTTCACTGGGAGGACAAAGCAAACCAAAACAGAGTCTATATTTTGGGTTTTTCCATTCCATGCAAGCACCATACACCTTAAAATAACTTTGTGATATTTCAGCAGGAGGCCTATTACTTACATAGATTTCTACCTTTATCTAGGCTCAACTAATGGCTTCTATTTGTCCTAGTCTTAGAAAAGACTCACAATTTCTCAGAGGACAGTGATGCCTTCTGACTCTTCTGTTGAAGGAAGTGAGAAATAGCAGCTATTATAACTACAGTTAAAGAGCCAGGTGTGACTATAAAAGTTAAAACATAAAGGCAGCTTCATAAAATAACTGAAAAAAAAAGAGGAGATTCTAAGACCCTAAACCAACATCCCAAAACACAACTGTTGTTCAATTATTTTATTTAGTTTTATGTGCTTTTGTCAAGTCACAAACCAACTTGTGGCAACAGCTCTGTCGTTACGCTGATACTGTTATTTTATTTTTGTCAACAGGCTGTTGTAATGGGACAGTCAATGTCTGCTTTTGCTCCATCAGAATTAACACAATAATGTCCAGTATAAAATTTGTCACAAAGATAATGATAATACAGGTTTTACTTACAGGATTGCCTATCGTATTTACCTAAGATCAACACCGAAATTCTTTTAATCAACATCTATACACTCTCTTTAACAAAGAAAAACACAGTTACCTTGGATATAAGCAATCGCCTTGTATTTGAGGGGGTTTAACTCCTCTCTCAACATAGACGGAAAGTACAGATCGTTCCCTGCTCTGCAGTATATACAACCAAGCTTTGGCCTTTCAGCAGCAGGGACCCAATATTTCTAGCTGCTGCTGACATTGTGCAAGTAATGATGGCACAGTCAACAAGTACTGTCTTCCTCTTCCCGCACCCCAAAATTTCCATTTCCCCTGGGCAGCTGGCACACCTAGGTGCACCCTGACACTCACAGAGCAACGAGGCCTCCCATGCACAGGTAACTGTGGCAACTATAAGCACTACGACTCTGTGACCCTGAACACAGCCGAAGATGCGAATGTATGATGATGTATATTGGAGTGCAATTTTTCCAGAAAAATACTTGCTTTTCACGTGGCCCCATTTGATTTTTTTCTTATAGTCTAGGACCTCCACCCTCAATGACACTCTCACTACTCTTCAGTTCTTCCCAGTTTTACTCTCCTGCTCTATACACGTTGTCCTCCCTTTGCTCCTTGCCCAGCAACTTCCAGGCTCCTCCTACAGCCAAACTACCAGTTAACTGAGAAGAAAACAGTGGCATTCCCTTTCTCATCAGCTATTTGTGAAATCTGAATAAGGGATGTTTTTTTTACTCCACTTGTCCTTACTTTATGACATGAAGAGTGGTCTTCCGAAGACGGAGCATCTGGGGGGCTGTAATGGAACTGCATAAAGCAGTCAGCATAGGATGCTGTCCGGCTCCAAGTGCAGTCGGAGAAGAAGGGAGAAATCGTCCAAAATACTGTTGAATAATGCTCCCAAGCAGTTGATTTAAATAGGCACCCTGCGTTTGGGACTGACAACATATAAAGGACAGGCCCTGCAGAAGAAAAATTTTTGAAGTGAGAAATTGAATAAATTTTTAACAATACGTTTGAAGAAATCTTTAACAACCGTAGTTTCAATACTCACTACACGCTCTGTAAACTGCTCCACACAGAGTAACTACTGCATGACAAATAAGCACCAGTAAGTTGCTGCAGATATGATGGTCTACAAATGAAGACAGAGCCAGGGCAAAGCTTTTAGAGGCGAGAAAAATCTTTTACCGTACTAACTAAAATACTTGGAAGATAAGCCTTGCGACACACAAGCTTCCATTCAAATTTGAAACAAAACCTTGGCATTTCACACCTGAGAAAGTGCTTCTGTGCCCAAGAGCTGCTCATTTCTTTTCCAGCTCTGTACAGGGTCTAGCAAAGTTCATTAGCCAGGTAGGATTCATGAAGGGAGAGAGGGAGGGAGAGAGAGAGGGAGGGAGG
>VZSC01003120.1:306379-316775 GCA_013398225.1 Steatornis caripensis | reverse complement strand
AGAGAGAGAGGGAGGGAGGGAGGGAGGGAGGGAGGGAATACCTCATCTGTTTGTAAAGCACCACATGATATTTTTGTACAAATGACATAGCAGAAACCGAGCACTTAGAATTGTGGTCTAACAAGAAAATTTTCCTCATAGTGTGAACAAATCAGGGTAAATTAGGCACCATTTATAAAGAATTTAGAGATTTTTAAAAAAAAATATGTCTACAATGAGGCTAAAACTGCTGTGATTTATTTGATACAAGCTATACTGATGCTACAGAAAAATCTATACTGATAGTTTAAACTTGCTCAGAAAGCGACTATCTGAACACTACCCACAGTTATACAACATATACGCAGTACATCTCTGAAAAAAAAAGGAGTATTCTTCTTACTGGTACAAGTTCCTGTGAGAGAAAGGTAAGAGTTCCCTTTCCCTTCCTTTGATCACTGAAAGGAAGAACTGCATAGCACTAAGAAGAAGAAAAAAAAGTCCAGTGATCTCTTATCACAAGGGTCACAGTCAATGGCACAAACAGAAGCCTCTTGAGAATTTACAGTTTTCACAATAGTTTTGTCCAACGAGAATAATGGCGTAAAAGAATCAAGCACAGAGTTCCCTAGACAGCAGCTTCAACCGCACTTCAAATTTCCATTAGCATTGCAATCCACACTCCAGTTTTGGTAGCAGGAGAATCTGCCTGAATACTGAGGTACACTAACACCCTAACAGATGAATGAATAGTTCCAAGACTTGAAAGTATAAAATGCAGAAATATATGAAAGCTGCTTTTGTTCCCCACAGCTAGTGACAAAGAGTGTTTCTGTTGATTTTTGCACAGGAGTTGCTCCCCGAGAAGATTTCCATCTATACCTGTCTGTGTGAACGTGATGGAACAATTCTTTTGGGGAGGGTGGGGGGTGGAAAAGAAGACTGAGGCAGAGCTGAGGGTCTTCTTGGCACTTTCTTGAAATGAGGAGTTCCCACTTTTGGTTCCACAGCAAACAAATACAGGAAATGTGGGAGTTCAAGAAACGAGGTGCTTCAGGACCTGCCTGAAGACTCGCTGTAGGCGGCCCTCCTGAACACAGACACGCTTGGTTAGGGCTGAACTTCACACGGCTCTAGAGCGCCTCGGTAATTTTGTTAAGTCCCAACAATAAAAGCCACATTTCCCGAACTTGGGCTTTGATAAACAGTTCAGATTCTCTCCCCCTTCTGCTTACATACAGCAAAATTTTGTAGGAAAAAGCAGCTGCTGCTGTATCAGAATTCTTAAAAACACTGCTTGGAAAGTAGCAGACTCAGAGGGACCGTTACAGATGGCAGATTACTTAGTTTGCAAGTCTGAATGTTTGGTGTTTTCATTAAGATGTTGCAGCAGGCTTAAAGGAGAGTTGCCTGTGCTTTCTATAGTACGGCTCTCACAAAAAGACAGAAAACAATCCATAATCCCATAATCAGAGCTGGCATTCTTAAGACTCTAGACTCTTTAAACACTACAAAACAACCTACCAAAAAAACCCCAAAGCAAAACCAATCAAACAAGCAAACCCCTAAAATCTGAGAGAAAGTGTATTACTCTATCTGATAAAAGGGACACAAAGACCATCACAACCTTATGGAGGATACTCGTAGGAATACAGGAAGAACATAACACTTGTAAAGAACTAACGATCATAATTGCTAAAATGAGACAGTTCTTCAAATTGAGGGTCAACAAATGGTACATAGGATCAAGAAAAGAAGGAATAAATAAGTTATTATTAAATAATGAGTTACTGTTCTTAAGAAATTATCCTAAAGATACTTAAAGGTGGAATAAGAAACAAAAAATATCAGAATTTAGATATCTGAAGGAACACTGAATACTTTTTGCATCTGATAGTTTAATTTGAAGATGGATCAACAAACCTAGCCTGATCCTTCGTATAAGCATTTTCATTTTTTGAGTTGAAGTAAACTGATTCAAAATTTTTTTGGGGGTGTGGGACAGGGAGAGATGTAATCTGAAAGAGAAGGAAAGTATTAAATAAAAAAACCCCACCACCATGTCAACAGCATGATACTCTTCTTGACTAGAGACGGGAAAAAGGATGTAAGTTGTGACTTTTTTCTCTAGTTATCAGATGAGGACAGAGTGTGCTCTTGAAACCCACTAAGGAGCGCTGTCAACTTCAGACATGTTTAAAAACATGGAAAATGTATGTTTCTTCTGTAACCTAATGTTTTCTTTAGAAAGGATTCTAGGTTCCTTTTCGGTGGGTCAGGCAGAGATGCTGCCTCTCAAAAACTGTGTAATTTTAAAAACCACGTAGTGATACCAAAAGTCTCTCTTCAGTAAGGAGGATCCTCATCAGTTTTCCAGACGAAAGTTACAAGATTAGCACCGAGATACAAATTCTTTTTTCCAACGAGACAACAGTGAGAAAAATTCGCTTCCATTTTGATGGGAACCAGAAAAGCACCCCCAAACAGTAAAACCTTGTCTTCCACATATTAGAAAAATTCATGATAAAGTCCTCACACGTGAAGGGCACATGTACAGTATCAAAGCTCTTCGGGGAAGAGACATTTGACTCTGATGCTTCTGCGTTCTGTAAAAGTTTCCAGAGAGGAACTTGGATTTCTCTTTTGGACATGAAGGCCCATTGACTTTCGCTCAGCATTGTGTCCTTTATTTTGGTCTCCGTCATTTTCCTACAAAGTGCAGAGAGCAACAGACCTGCCCAGGGTCTGACAACGCCGTATCCCAAGTGGTACAAGGGATAAATTACCAACACAGCACAGTAGCTGCAAATCTGAGTACAATGGCAAAACATCTTAGGCAGCGCTGGTCAAGGATGTGATTACAAGGAAATCACACAGAACTTTCTTCTTTTAAATCCTACCAGTAATTAACAGACATGAAGGAAGCCAGTGTTCGTATCAGAGAGAAAAGAAACACATGCTACTGGACTGCAATTCTGGACCACAGATCTGAAATCAATCACATCAGACTTCGAGGACAATCCCTACAAAGCAGATGGACTTTAAAGGGTTGATAAAGCCACCCTCTTTTTTTTAACTATGCTCTTAAGCCATCTTCTGAGGTTAAAAAACCCCCCAAAACACAGACATTTTAAAGGGAGCAGAGGGGCATGGCAACATCTGCCCTTCGTTTTAGCAGAAAGGCAACCAATTCCTGCGCGTGTTCACTGCAGGAACCTTTTGTGGCCAAAGCTGCCTCTTTCTTCTGATTTATGCCTGTATCTGTAAATCACCTGTGGAGAGCGAAGAACCGATTAGTATGGATTACTGGAACTACTCACTGCAGAAATGCCAAGGTACCTAATGATGACTTATAATATCAGTCCTGCTGTTGGAATAAATCTGCTGTTCACCAATTAATGTTGCACAATTCCTATTAAACACATACTATAATTCACAAAACATATTAATAAGCTTGCTCAAATATCGGACCACAGATGTGGCTCACAGGAGGGCTTTTAAGGTCTGATCTCTGACAAACGCTGAGCCTGCACAGACCCATTAAAATCCCTGGAAAATGTGTGTGCCAAGCACTACTTAGAATCAAACTCACTCACCACTCTCTTGTATTTAGATGGAAATCGACCATGTTCTGTGTTTGGACAAGATTAATGCTGATAAATCAAGCAGGGCATCTTACCTTTCTTATCATTGGGTATATTACGCTTATTCCATGCACCTACACTGTGTTCTGCAAGATATATTTAAACTAATATTTCTTCTCTAAGGTAAGTTCTGTACACTGCTTCAGTTCTTTCCCGTATTACTGGTAAATGCGTACGAAAATTCCTCCAAATCATTGTCCAAGAAGTGCATCCAAGAGCAATCTCAACTGCTCTCAGATTTCCTGTGGTAAGCTTCAGCAATCCACTATCACACAAATCAACTCAACTTTTTACAATGGCAGAATATCTAATGTTAGATTTTACATGCCTTACTATCTCCTAATTAAGAACAGTTCCATAGAGGTACAAAATGGCTGCTCATTCATGTTCTTCACGCTTTACTTTCTGAAGTCCATCACTCAGACAACTCCAAGGACAATTTTGATACTACATCCCAACAAAATCTTTCTAAGCTCATCAAATATTATCAAAACAGATGATGCACAGGGAAAAGAAATAATATCCAGACAGTTAATATTTAGGTAAGAAAAAAAAAAATACTAGTTTAGAAGTTGTTAGAGCTAAGCTTCTTCGACAAGAATCAGTGAGTGAGTCTGAAGGAAACTGCTAGATAAGTTCGATGTACACTGGAGAACAGATCAGTTGCCCAATAACTGTCAAAAGGCACAGCTGTGGAGCCCAGATTTATATATACAGTAAACACAAACATAACAAGTAAATACAGTCAGTCTAAATTGAGGAGAGAGAAATGTAACGTCTAGTCTTAGCTCATCTGACAATTATTTGTGCCTGCGCAGAATTTAACAAAGCCTGTAATTTCGTCCTATTAAAAATAAACCTGTAGGTTTAGGGGGGTGGTGAGGGAGGACCATCGACACAGACATCAGTTTTGATGAATTGTGAACTATGCTTCGGGGAGAGAAGGAGCTTCCTATGTTGTCCTAAAAGATGAAAAATTGGCCTCCGCCATTTTAGGGTGACAAAGGCGATGCCCTCTCTTAGTACAGCACAGTGACAACAACATTGTTCTTGCTTTTAAGCCTGCTGCCCAAGTTGTGTGGCCAGTTGCATTACCGTTACGCAGGGCATGTGACCGTTTGGGGAATCTTTTTCTATACAGTTCAGAAATCCTACAGGATTTCATAAGACTGCTGCATCAATGAATGTGGGAAATTGATTACCTGCTGCTAAGACTGATTTCAAATCCTTTTCAAAACCCACATAAAAGGATCAAATAAACCACATTAAGATTAGTCGTTAAAAGCGCTGCAAAGAGGGAAGTTTTGCAAACCATTTTGCAAACTAGTAAGTTTTCTGAGATCTAAGAAGGATTTTTGGACAGAGGAGGAGGAGCCCACACTGAAGGAGCTGAAAAAAGGAGAATTCAGAACAAAACAAACAAACAAAAAACAACAAAAAAAGAAGATTGAGATGGAGCATGGAACTTTTCAGAAGAGTAGAAAAAAGACAAAAAAAAAGAATTGAAAAGACCTCTGAGTACAAATGGTACTCAAGGGCTTTTTTGCCTTGGCTACGAATAAAGAATTTGCATGTATAACAAGATATTTTGCATTGGTCTCCAAATTCCCGTGTCTTTATTTTCACGTAACTGCCAAAGGATTAAGTTGTAAACTAGAGTATTAACACGGACGGATCTATGGAACGACGTTTGTCTAACATTAGGGTGAATTAAGGCTCCTGCACTAAAATACCACTGCTCCGCCTCCAGGAATGCTCACCAGACACAGGGCAGCCACTTGAGAGTTTCACCGGCAGCTTAAGTTAGTCAAGGTGAGGTTATTTCCAGAGGATGCTGTTTCTTTGTCTTTCCTCCCACCAAGCCTACAGGCTTTCCCTCCCACATATACTGTTTTATCACTGTTCTGGTATGGCCACTGGGTTTTGGGGGTTAGTTTGCTTGTTTGTTTTGTGGGGCTAGTTACTAGTTGAATCAGCTCACAAACTGGAGTCATCCCATATTCACAGAATCATTATGGCAAATTAAATGGGAATGCCCACGAGGGTGAAAGGGAATGAATTCAGCCTTAAACCAGCGTGGCTTAAACCATCTGTGAAATGAAAACCTAGGAAGTCAGAGAATGCCGAGAATCCATTTGATCTCAAAGGAGCTCAGAAACAGTCCTTGGAGGTTTTTTTTTAATTGATACAGATACAGAAATATTTTTAATTTTGAGTTGATCCTAGATCAGAATTTTTCCACTTTCCCAAATAAAGGGGAAAGAAGTATTTCAGAATGAATGAAGCAGTTTGAAGGACTTACAAACGTTGGAACTTTGTAAATACAAACAATGAAATGTAGACGTTCCATACTGAAATAGGAAAAATAAGTCTTTTCCTCTTGGTCTTCTCTCTCCCGCAATGTTAGTCAAATTAAAGGATTACTGGTTTTCTCGAAGCAGCATTTGTCTAAAATAAACTATTCAGTTAATAAGATCATCTAGCTTTGCCGGAAAGCACATGGACTACACAGCAGACTGCTGCAGAGTACCACTGCGAGGTCAGGAAGTCAGAGACTGACAAAGAAATCAGGAAACAAGGGTCCACAACACTTGGACTTCTGAAACAACTCGAGTGGCTTCATTCTAAAGCTACATCCGTATGTGCGGGCTACAGACAAACAGCACGCTCTGACTAAAATACTAAATTAGCGAGCACACTCTGTGGTAATATCAGTGTCCAGATGGTCCTAAACGCATGTAGCTTCTGAAAATACCTACGGAGCAGCAAAGCAAGTCGTATTCTGCACATCATTCTATAATCATATGCACTTCCATATGACATGCCATCGATCACAATGCAACTTTTGAAAGGCATAAATCCAAGGGATGTTTACGATGTCACCACTGCATTGTTCCACAATACAGTCCTGTAAAGTGATCGGTTAAGACTGCAATCAAAATGAAGACTAAGAGGGAAGGGAAAACAGTAAGCAAAAAAGACCCAAGCATTTACCAGGAAAAATGTGTTGACTTACTTATTTAAAAAATACATTATTTTCTCTTCCCCACTTGCAGGTATTGGTCTCTTTCTACAGCATCAACAAGCCTTACAGAGTTTCAAGAGTGATAGGTAAGCTCAGGGAAGAGCGGGAGGAATAATGGGCAAGAAGGCTTCAGTCATGTAAGTGCAAGCAGCAGGAACTTGATTTGGCAAAACATTCTGAAACGTTTAAGATAAAACAGTGCCATGATACGCAGAGGACTGCCTTTTGTTCCTAAATGCAATAAAAAAAAGAGTAGCTCATCTTTAATTATCTACAGTTAGCCAAGTCAAGGATGACTTACAACGTTTATTTGCTCTTTCATCTCAACAAGTGTCTTGCTACATCTTGTTATTTGATCCACTGGTTCAGAAATGTCTCACATCAGAGACCAGCGTAAATAGCAGGCTGGCTAAAAGCTTCTCTGTATACAGTGATTAGACTAGCAGCTCTGGAGCGCACTACAGCATAGCTGCGTGCAACGAGAGGAAAGCCAATAGTTGTGGTATTTTTCCTTCCACTTCTACAAGAAAGAAACCCTCCTCTTGCTGCTCTTTAAATTCAGTCAATGCTTGTTTTCATTAGCGGAAAGGAAAATATCCTCTGCAACATGAACCTTTTCCTGAAGATATGTTTGTCTGCTGATAACAAAGTTCAGATATTTACCTGAAGATAAAGATGTAGGCTTTCCTGAATGGCAGACAGCAAAGCCACGGGCAGCTCTTTGTCCTGCTGGAGCACTGAGTGTGGCAGCAGTAAGCAATCCACGATGCGGAACACGAGTTGCTGTGCTTTGGAAGTAGCCAGTATCGGTGCCCAGAACTTTACCAGACATCCTGTTGAAAAAAGAATCAAGAAATCCCAAAGCGACTTACAGTCAGGGAAAAAAAAAAAATTAAGAAATCCTAAAGAGGCAATTATGTTAAATTAGATAATCCAAGAGTAGCAACGGCAATGGAAATGTCTCACTCCCATGTACTCATTCCATGGTATCCCCTTAGAAAAAGCCCAGTCAAGATGACTCAAAGTCCATTTACAGTTCAGCAAAATGAAAGTACTAAATTGATTCAATACATTACAGTTACAAGTTTTTAGGCAAGTGAAGTTGCTTTAGGAAAAGTACAGTAACTCTAAAGAAAGGACAGTCTCTCACATCCCTGCAGAAAAATTAACTAAACTTAACAGATAACACTATTGCAATCAGCACACACACACTTAAACATTTACCCTACTGTGTGCATTTTACAGAGAGACACTGCAGTTGCCTTCCCTTCACATTTATCTAACACCACTGTGGCCACATCAGCAACTACTTATACAGCAATTCAAGGTTAGGAAAATATTAAGTATCTTTCAAATTATATTTAATGCATCTAATTCAGCAGATTAGAATGAGGGGCAGCCAACTCCATTAAACCAGCATGCTCTCTTTGTGGGTTCTCAGTTCACAAAATAAGAGCCTCAGAGAACACCTTTCTTGTTTTTAACACGTTAACGTATCACTTGCACAGCTTTGAGCCAGTTTTAAGATCTTCCTTTTGAGTTGGAAAAAAAAAATGTAAAAAGGTGTTGATATGTAAATACCCTAACTTTGTGAAATACCTTTATTGCAGGTGAGGTGTAATTTTTCTTGAAAAAATAACTCTATACTCGTGAGTGTTAATACTTGACATACAGATTAAATAAAACAAGTAGTTCCCACAGACATTCTTAACTTTAATTAGAAGGAAGAAAAAGTTTGCCAGGTTGAAAATACAGGAATATCCCAAGAAAATATGTTTAAGGCTTTGAAAATAATGAAAGATCAAAAGTAGGCTGTTACAAGATATTATTAATCTATAGAAGTCATTCATTATCATCTCTAAAAATAACGCCAAACAACATTAATCTTGCGGAGTGAAAGAAAACACAACGATCAATCACAGAGAAAGAGAATGACCACTTAACAATACTTCTAATAAAGTTGTCTAAGCTTCCTGCTTTGAAAAAAAACATGCTCATTCCAACTAAAAGTACTCCTCCTCTTATCGCTGTTGTGATGCATGGGACAGTAGAAGACACAAGCTGACCACAGACAGGAGGTGTTCAGCAAGTTTCCTGCTTTGTCCTTTTAATTTAACAAGCCCATAGAATTTGAAGAAGTGACTGAAATACACTTAAATATTTGTTTCTCGTAAACCTTTTTTATGTTTTCTTAACTAAACAGAAAGGACAGTTTCTCTCGCACAAAAGCATGACTGAAGATTAATCGTTTCCTACTGCAAAAAACAGAAAGGAAAATACCAATCTAAAATTAATTTACAAGGCTCCAACCCAACATCTGGGTATCTAAAAAGATTTAATTTGACTCTTATTTTCCCATCCTATCAGTGGTTCCATGCTTTAAAGAACAATCACTAGAATTTGAACTTTTATAAAGCACAGAGTGTTATGTAGGAGAAGCAGTTCTAAAAGGAAGTAAATTACATCGCTAAGCCAACCTGCCCACTATCACAACTCCAGTAGATACGACGTAGGCTGTCGTAACGCTGCTTCACTGCCTTGTAATTGTTTCTGGTTTTGTTTAGGTAAAACAGGTGGTTTTCGGTGGTAAAAGACATGAAAACATCTTACTTCTGAAAACACTGATTTGCAGGGGAACTTTAAAAAAAAAAAACCCAGCACAAGATTAGACATCAGGATAAAAACCAAAGAAAATCAGTGGAAGAAAATTAAATACCTAACTAACCTTCGTGACTCTTGCTTTTTTAAACCATTAAGATGGACAGTACAGAGTTGAAAAAAAAAAGAAGTACTAAAAGTCACATTTTACTGATTCCTTAAAACTATTTCCTAAAAGAAAAGAGGTTGAAAATAATTACCTATGATCCAATATGTAAGCTGCAGACCTTCTGAAGATCCTTTTACCTTCAGATAAGGTTTTACATACTTTAATACATCACCTAAATACTCCAGAGTCTTTGTTACCATGGCAGATTTCTCAGGGAGTGTCTGAAGGCCATTGTATGTTCTACCAACAGCCTGAGAAAACAAAAATATTGAAATAAACATAAGACAACTTACTCAGTCTCTCAGGAGGTTTGTGTGAGCAACTTCTTTTTCTATACACAAAATCTGATATATACTTCCTTTTCATTAAAATTCTTCTATGAAGCCGACAAAGACATATACAGTACCTTAATGAATTGGACAAGAGCATTTTTAGGGTCTTGCTTGAAAGCTGATTCTTCAACATGAGCCTTTGAAAGAATGTTTTCTACTTCTGAGAGTTTAAAAATCAGTCTTGTCATTTCAGTCAGCTGCTCCATATAGGCTTTCCCTGATTGTTACAAGAGAGCACAGCAGTAAATATAGTATACAGTTATGCTTTTCAACTTACTTTAGTCCCAAAATAATGAAATGAAACATGATTTTAGAATGTCTGAAACACAAGGATTCTGCAACTGACTTCATCACTCTAGACAAAGAACCTGTGTCCAAACTAGTTCTTTGTCTAATACAGTTATAAGAGAATGAAGAATATTAAGTATGGATAACCAAGTCTTTCATTTTACTGATGGTTTTCTTCAAAATCTACAAAATGTGCATGAAAAAGAGTTGCTAGAAGATGTGTTCTACAGATCAGTAGAACTGCAGTGTTTTACAGAAGAAGCGATGAAGTATTGCTCTAAGAAAGCAAAATATCCAATACAGAAATGGGAAAAATTATTTGTAACTGGATTCTCCCCCCCCCCCCCTTTTTTTTTTTTTT
>VZSC01003120.1:263587-306281 GCA_013398225.1 Steatornis caripensis | reverse complement strand
TATTTGTAACTGGATTCCCCCCCCCCCCCTTTTTTTTTTCTTTTAGGGCATTCACAGCATGATTTCTGACTATTTACTTCAGATTTTCACTTTTTTCAGAGCAGTTTCTCCAGAGGGGAAAAATAGCTTGTCTCCTTGGGAGCAAGTTTTTGTTCTTTGCTTCCAAGGAAACAAGCTCTTTTATCTTTGTTTGTGATAAATTTGTCATATGCAGAGCAGGCAAACTATCAATAAATAGCACGAGCAGCATAAAGAAACACATTTTGTAATTAGGTAAAAGTAAAGGAATACAAACAAAAATACATTTTGTAATTAGCTTAAAATGTTTGCCAGTTTTGCAATATAGAATCATTACTGCAAACATTAGGGAAATGTGAACACTTACCAACTGTTCGCTCAGCATCTGTCTTGGCCAGCATACCAGTCGGTTGATCTACGAACATTTGCAAAATGCATCGAAACCAAGAACGCACTGTCAAAGCTTCATAGGATGTAAATCCCATACTAGAAAAAGCTTCACACAGCGCACTGCACAGGTAGAAGAGGAAGAAAAAAGGTAAAGAGTTCTATTTAAAGTATGCAAAAAGGTGGCAGAGTGTCTCATTTGGCTGTAGACATATAGAAAGAGTGCACAGAAACAATTAGACATAACATAACAGAAAGGCCAACTGGCATTCCTTTTGTGTACTCTACAGACTTTGCTCACAATATCCTGATGCCTAAATACAGGTGATAAATTTGGTAATGCCACACGTGGTAATAGAAAAGCGCATATACACGTATACATATGTTTTCACTACATAAAACAAAACAGAGGGAGAAAAACCTCACACAAGGGGAAATGCTTTATTCTAACAATGGATAATTTGACAGTATCATCTAAATTGATGACGTACAATGCTGGGACTAGTTTATCTGAATCAACCTGGAACTTCACACTGACTCTGCTTAAGCTACCCCAGCCTTTCATGTAACACTAGTTCAGGTGCCCCGTGCTATTCTGAAGTCTACTTAGCCCTAACTACGTAAAAGATAGAGACGGAAAGGTCTGCTTTAGCAAATAAAGACATAGCATGTTAAAAATAGATCAAAAAGGGAAACATAAAATGGCAGCTTGGAGATTAGAAAGGAAACCGCTGTACTTGATGTACACTTACAGATGTACGTATTTATGTATGTATACACACACAAGTATACACATACCCACGCACAACAAACTTGCTGCATATACTTTGAATTAAACACTTGCTACTGTTCCACCAGCTGGGTGTCAGGCCGGAGTCAATGGCACCATCAACACTCAATGCACGATCCCTGTACTGTACTGTTCAGTATTCCCAAAGTTTTACTTGCCTTACCACTGTGAGTAGCTGCTGTAGTCACTTTTTCCCCAAGCGTATTGGACCCGCATTGTTAATTCTGCAGAAACTCCTTGCTAAGGAGTCTGTTCTGCACCCTGTTTGCAACTCCTATCAGATGAGCTCCGCGTGTGCTTCAGGCCAGTGAAATTTCTTGAAAATAGTTACACCTTTTTATTTGAGAGATTTCCTCCTTGGTCAGTCCTAGGTGCTTTGACTTTAATGAAAAATGCTTGTACTCTTTTCTTGATATATGTACATATAAATCTACTTATTTTCTACTGAATTTTTTACTCATGCTTGCAACAGAAAGTCAACACAGGTCCAGATGGAAACCAAACTGGATTCTGTTTCTCACTAAACAACATTAATAAAGTCTTTCTTCTGTTTCATTTAGTTAAAACCAATGACAACTGTCTATTCTGTCTGAAGGTCCCTGCTGAAGCACTATTGACAAAATGAATAAGGAGACCAAATGCAAGCAAATAAAATACAAAAAAAAAAGAAAATTAAATTTGAGTACCAAAAGAGAAAAACCCAGGATGCCTAAGGACTTAATGCTCTTTGCAGTAACGTATAAACAATTCCAGCCTTATGTAATCTTGGTGCACACAGCTACTCTACTTGGCCCCGAAGGCTCAGAGAAACACTTTTTGCTGTGCTCTCACTCTTGTTTCTCTTGCTTGCTGGTAGGTACGCCACTTAGGCATCTTCCTAAAACTGGAGAGGAATATGCTCCTAATCCTTAAGGAAGGAAAGAAGAATAACTACCTGCTGGAAGCAGGGCAAGTGATCCTTTTAAACCCGCGAGCTTATACACACATTCAAAGTTAGTTTAAACAGGTTATACTACTATCACACACTACATAACATGGATCTAGGGAGGAACTTTTAGGCCCTACTTCAAAAGAAATGCCAAAGATTGTGCACATGTTCCCAAGGGAACAGCTCGGCCGTCAGAACCTTTATTATCGATATTGAAATAGCTGATATGCAAAATAAGCTTCGGTCTTAAAGAGACCAGGCAGAGCTTGCAGGGTATGTAACAGCATCAGCAACAAAATAATCTTTTTACTTTTTAACTGAGAATGTTTGATGTGAAAATTATCAGAACACAGTAACCATAAAGTCTTAAGATCCCAGCACTTAGATACTTCGTCAACTTTTGCTCTACAACTGCCTAAGGTAAATAAGTACATGAATCATGCTACAAAAACATGCCGTCTTATTAGCATATAATAAAATGATGGCGTTTAGAGTATGACACCTCTGTATAATTCCACCAAGCAAGTCTTATCTTAGGTACTCCCTGTCCTTTCACAAAGAAATCTGAGCATCTTACAGCTCTGTTGATGAGGTAGGGACATACCTTCGCCTGCTCTCAGATACTTCAAGTTTTACCTTGTTGGCCTTGAGGCAACTGTTAAGGGAAACGGACAATTCTCCTCGAGGCTGGGCAACTGCAACTCCAACAGCTTAGGGGCAAAAATATTTGCCTCTGTGAGAGTGCTTTCTGTCCCATGCTTCCAGCACGGGGGAGATTCAGAAAAGGAGAGAGCAACAGAGAGAGTCAGAACATACGAGACAGAACCGGAAAGAGTGAAAATGCACACACACGTATGCAAAAGACAAATACCCATCATCACTCAACGACGGAGTCATGCTTTCTCCTGCTAGTTCTCTCAGTATGGATCCATGAACCTGACATTTTCAGTTAGTCCATGGCACAGCCTGTGAGAGGAGGGCAAGGTCCTCTCACTCCTTTCCAAGGTGGTATTTGGAAATGAAAGTTCGAATTCTCTCAGAGTGCAAGACACACTTAACTCGGGTTTTCCAAAATCTTGCACAAGTGCTCTAACCTCTCAACTAACCAGGTACACCAGGTACCTATCATCAATACTAACCAGATTTTTAGATGAAATTATAGCAGCAGGGCTGTACGGGGAACTCGGTAGTGCATGCTCTGTGTGCATGTGTGCATGCTCTGCACTTGCTAACGCAATTGTGCTCCCAAACACTCGGGAACAGGAATGCTTTGGCCGTGGTTCTAAATGCAGTGAATGTTACCATAGGTTAATAGATGCCTACTTAAAGTGAATAAAATTTCTCGGGTATATAAAATTCTGACTGGACAGAGTCCCGGGCAGTCTGCTCTAGCTGACCCTGCTTGAGCAAAAGTATTGGACAAGTTAGACTACCTGATCTCAAGAGTCCCTTTCAACATAAATGACTACATGATTCTGTGAAAATTCAATGTTGGCATGTAAAATGTAGTAATACGATAAATTTCCTAAACCTATTACTTAATTTAAAGCATCTATTTAGCGAGTCTCAGGAAAATGAACATTAATATGTACTCAGAAAGTGTTCCAAGCTTGTAAAAAAAGTTTTAATGCATGCATTTCCTTATGATCATTTTCTTTATCCTTTCAGTACCGCCCAACCTATTCTCCTCAGCTTCCTGCAGAAGTTCCTCATTTTGAAGAAGTCAAGATATTTAAATATGGAATATTTACTAGATGGCATCTTCAGATTTCTGTGACATTTATCTTGACTTTTTATAACAACATGTAATTTTTTGTTAAATGTAACTGGTAGGGGAAAAACAAGACCAGTAGTTTTAACTAGAACTTTTAAAATTTACCAAGTTACATTATTCAACTTTAAATGCAGCTAGTGCAGGAGGCCTCTGCCTTGCTAAACTGTAAACAACTTTGCCCAAGTGCGGCAACAATAGAAGGGGATGGATAACTATAACCATGCAAATTAAAAATAGGTTATGGGTTCAGGCATTTCACTTCGATGCAGTACCTCTCTTCACGAAAGTACTTCTCTGAAGATGTTGCCTAGGTCCCCATTTTCCAAAATCTGTTAGTAACAACACTGTTTCCACGTGGAAAGAACGTCGTTTGCTATATAAAAAGACAGGTAACTTATTCAAAATACTTACCTATCTTCCTGAAAACTTTTGAGTATCTGAAGCTATTTACACATAAAAATAAACAAACAACCCAACCCAACACCCACTATTTCCTGTGAAATGTCCCAGATGATTTCAAAAAACCTAGAACTTCAACATTTGCAAAGAACCTGGACCATCTTAATGAAACATTACTTTTGAAGCAACATTTTCCACAGGTCTAATGAAGGAATGAAAAGGTACTGGAAGAACAAGCAGTAGCAATTTTTCACCTGTTTTGAATTAGGTGACTTAGATATCTTGACACCAGCTGAGGCCACACCATGTCATCCCATCCAAACAGCTGCATCATTGATAGAACAGGCTGTGGCTGGAGATCTGATAGGGCTTTGCTGGGTATATCCAAAGCTAAGAGGGTAAAACCTGATTTTAAAGAGATAAAAACATGGCACCCGGTTAAATGCTTTCTCAGTACATCTCCGCTCCACTAAAGAGCATTGAAAATTAATTATGATTAACAGCGTGCAGTCTGGGAGTACCAGAACTCTAAATTAAAATTGGGCAACCATTCTAATACATAGTGTTTGTACACATGTTAAAATGTAGTCTCTGTCCCATGGAGTTTGTAAGTCAACATGACACACTGAATGCAGAGGAGGGAAAAGGGTTCCAAACACATGCAATTTTAAATACATCCACGGAACCACAGATTATAAATCCTGAAGGCATAGCACCTATGCAGTAAAAACCATGTCTTAAAAACTTGCTTTTTTGTCATCTTGGCCTCCCTTTCTTGCCTCCATCCATCACTTCTTCCCTTGTACACATAAGTATTCCTTCGCTTTAAACAGCTGAGTTTCATTTATTTGCTTAGCTATTTTTACACAATCCTCACAGTGAAGAACTGTATCTGGAAAGAATTCACTAGTAAAAGCTGGTACCTTTCTATTTTTAGACTAGACTTTCATGTATTAGAAGTTACTGTGTAAATAAAGCACTACTGACAAGCTTATTCTTTAAAAAAGGATTTTCATATAACAGTTGCAGATCTAGAAACTGGGACAGTACTTTGCGCAGAGTTTTTGTTAATGATGCATAACCTTTTGCTGTTTCTGTTAGGTCTGCTACCAGCATAAAAAATACACCACATTCTTTATGCTGCAAATGACAAATGCATTTAAACTCAGGAAGAAAACGTCATCTGAAATGCTGAGCGGTTAGTAGGCTATAGGAAATGAGAGGCATAAAATGAGTCAGGAAAACTGACTTTGTAGGGCGATGAGACAAAGGGGCTCACTAGTTCCCAACTTCTCCAATTCCAGTTAAATATAAATGTAGTCTTAATTTATTAAAATAATGATTTATAAAACTGCACGCATTGAAAAGCTGACTTTGAATTAGATAGAAAAGGCTCGTTTCAGAAACAACAATGAAGCTATTTTAATTAACAGTGTAGAGACAGACTACCTTAAGCTATGGAGGACTTCATACTTCCTTATGTACCTCGGAATAAAAAAAGGAGGTCATACAGAGTCCCCACTCTGCCTTAGGTGAGGAAGCAATTTGTGCCAGCCTTCTTCCAGATTATCACATTGTTTCTGCAGTATCAGCCACAACACAGGTGGGGGAGAAATGGGAGACAGAAACGATGAGTCCCAGGCTATTTGCCTGGCAGGGGGAGCAGCAGAGTTGCAACCTCTAAGGCAAGAAGCTCTTACAGCGTGGGAAGGGTCTGCGTCTGTAGTACTGCCTAACACATCTCTATAAAGCAGCTCACAACTGCACTCCCCTGCTTCTAAGCGGAGTTTATAATAGGTTGTTCTTCTTTCACTGTGTTAATATAAAATAGAAAGATATGACACTGTAGGAAATGAATGAAAGTTTTGACATTAACAACCCCTGCCTTTGATTTGTATTGCTGTTTCCCATACATGCTTCAGCAGCATGAGACCATGACTGCTGCACACTGCCTCCTTCATTAGTGTCACCTACTAACTACTGCAGAGCTGCCTCAAACGAAGAGACTTTCAACTTTTCTATTACTAACTCGGTACTTCTGAGCTTACAACTTTACCTAATCCAGATCGTGATGGGAAAAAAATATTTTATATTTCACTTCCCTAAATACTAGTTGAATGGATATGAGATTTCATTGTAACTACAGAATACAATGCTAGTCACTAACGTTAAAAGATCAAACTGGGATTTCGTTCTATTCGCTGCCACGTTGACTCACTGCACGTGGAGTTCACATACATATGGGATGTTGTACTTCAAGATGAAAAACCCTTCAGTGTAAAGCAAGATAAATAGTTAAAATGAATTATGAAAGAGTTTTATGACCATGACCATAAAGGTTCAGCAAAAAACAAGTCATGTAATCAACGTCTAAAAAATTGTCTTCAAATGTGAAAAATTATTAAAGAAAAAAATTTGAATTGCAACCATAATGGAAAGAATAGCTCAATGCAAAACTGTAATAAACTTCTACAGAAAGATTTAAATTCTAGATATAGTGGAAGAAGTAATTCCCATTTATATTGTATAACATTTGCAGCATTGATTATAATCTGTGACTATTAGGGAAAAAGAAGGCAGGCTTGTATAGCTTCAAATCCCTTTGGAGTTCTCAATCTGTTTGTATTCTATCAAGTAATTCAACACTACAATACTTCTTCTTGTCAAAATATTTAGCACAGGATCTACTTTTTGCATTTATGCATACTTAAGTTACTACATGGAAGCAGAAATATCCCAAAATACAAAACTCCTGAAAGTCGGTGGCCCAGAAAATAGCCCCAAATCCGGCAGTGGCAGGGAGGGTCAATGCTAACCTGCAGCTGTATCAGCAAGCTGCGGGGAAGGGGGCGTCTGTGACATTCTCTGGCTCTTCAAATAGGGAAAGAAATTTCTCCAGAGAGCACTGGCGACAGCAAGGTGGTGCTCTTTAGCCACTAATGGAAGCTGTGCGTCTGGGGCCGTGTTCCCTGGTTGAAGTCCCTGGCTTACACGTTTGTGCACGCTCCTAGGGAGAAACAAAAACAATGTTTACGTTCAATAAACGAAAAATTCACATCTTTTAAAAACGCATTTACAACTACTTTAAACCGCAGAGCCTGAGAACTGAAGGATCATGTTGTGCAATTAAAACCTTTATGCAAAGACATTATGCATACCAGTTATTTGATGGATGAATGATGGCATATTAAGCACCATAAAGTTAATGTTAATTACTAATGTCAACCATTAATTATATGCTTTTTAGTATGTCAGATCAAAATGAGAAATAGACAGCTTTAAAATGAATATCTGCATTTTGCAACTGCTAGCATGACAAGCAAGCCTGCTTACACTCCAAAGCCAGATGCTTTTTTGAAAATTTTTGTCAGTAGGGTTTTTAGGATAGGGTTGCGTACGGCAAATAATGGCAAATGATTTTGATCAACTGCAAAGCTTCCTTCTGAAACCTGTTTCTCATTTGTAAAACCTCACTAGGTATGAGTTTAGATAAGAGAGAAGATTCATTTTACCCTGATGCGCTGCAGACAATTAGGTTTGACAGCAACGCCCACAGCTTTGTTAGTACAGTAAGGACAAAAGTTACCACTACACATAACTCCCGTCTCTTCCTGAGACAATGTGGCATGAATTCAATAACGCACTCAATTTTCTTTGATTCTTCTAGTACCGTTCCTGCTACTTAATCTAATTTGGAAGTTGTGACTTTCTAGAGGTTTAATAGAGATATGTCTGCAGGGAATCAATGTTCTCAGAGAAATGGGGGGGTGGAAGGAAGCATTAATAAATTTGTCTGGTAGAGCAGGATAGGAGGCATTACTGCACCAGGCTGATCAACTAAATAACATGCTTATTAAAAACAATCTGTAGGAACGCGCTATCATTCCTGTTCCTATTTATCTTCTGGTCAACTCAATTGAGACTGTGCATTAAAGCACAGGCAGCATTATTACATTTGCCTTATTAAATTCTATAAACAGCACTGTAAAAGCAGAGCCAAGATATTTATAAGATAACGGCAAACAGCAGAGGCATCGAGACTTGCCTTAACACTAACAGTCGTAGACCATAATATTTTTTTTTCTTAATTGCCGTTCTCACAATAGCAAGTGTTTCACAAAACTCTTCCCCACGATCTTTATTCTGTGCTCACCCTGTTTTGAAATAAACCAAAACACAAAGAGAAAAAACTCGGGCCGCTAGTTCCCTCCTGGGAACACGGAGAAATTACAAAAGAATTACACAACTCACAGCACTCATTAGGACATCTGAAATGGAATAATTTTAAATAAAGAGTAGGCTGGCTGCAAGGCCTTCCTGTACTAGGGCTGGTATTAGAAGTGCATCTCATTATATCAAATTAGTACCCAAAATTTCTGCCTAACGCATAATTTAAAACATAATGGCTGTCAAAGGTAACGATACCTTATGCCTGCCTCCAGGCATCCATTAGTTTCAACAGGACAGACAGAGAGAGGATCGAGCAGCAGGTACTTTCCAAATGGCTAAATTTAACAGACACAGACGGGTACGTAATATTAGGAGGAATCAAGTATTTCTTTGAGAGATGGTGTGGGTCTGAATGCAGGAACAGAAGCCAGGAATTCTAAACCCAACATTTATTGCCTCTGCGCCTTCACATAAATCATACAGCCTTTGTTAGCCTCAGTTTCCCAGCCATGATATTTGGATAGTAAGCCAGCTTACCCTTTAAGGATGCTGTGAAAACAATCAGTGCTTAGAAACTGAGGATTACACTCAGTATGTCAGTTGGTATTCCTATTTACAAGGCATATTCTCCAAATTACCGTGAATTGAAACAGAAGCGAAATTAGCATAAAAAGTCAAGCAAGACTTTTTTGTGAGTATATCTTCTTAAAAAAAGGACAAAGAAAAGGGTGCAGAAATAGTGAGGTCTAGAGAACAAACAACAAAAAAGTAAAAATCAGGGCTAAAGAAGCAAGTTAAAAATATATTTTTGCCCATTACAAAAACAAAAAGCTTAACAGTAAAACCATAAAGGGCTTTTTTTGGTTTATTTTATTAAGAAAGGAAGGCACGGTGCCTCACAGTGCAGAGAATAAAACTTACGGGACCAAATTCTGCCCTACTTACATTCAGACTACACTGTAAGATTGCACAAAGACCTTTTTCTCTCCTCTAAATTGCATCTCCAAAGAAGGGTGCCTTGCATCTCCTTTAGCCATCTATGCAAAGTAGAAGGGTGTACAGATTTCCAAAGTAAGGTAATATATCTCTGTGTCAGTGGAAGGGCAACACGTACAAATCAGTATTTATGTTTATTCATAGTAACCTACACAAATGCTTGCAATAAGGTAAACTCTTAGAATCGATGGGGCATCATGTGTGCTGCAGCAGAAGCAGCCAGCTACTTCTACCAGCAAGCAAATTTTTTAAATTCCATGAAAATACGGATAAACGCAATTTCACTTTTTATTCAGGTTTCCACATTGTTCTGACACTAGGCAAGCATACCATCGAACACCACTCCATTTCTGAAACTATATACGTGTTGTATTCCACTGCGTTAAGAGCTCTGGAACTACCAGTTGCCCCATTAAAATCGTAATAACTTGGTGTGGTTTCTACTTGTTTTAAATCGTGGATTTCCTATTTCCATAAAAAGAAGTGTGCTTTTTCATTTTACCATCAGATCAAATAAACCCTGGGTTTATAAAAGAAGGGAATATTTCTGTTACTTGAATGAGAATTGTGCTGGATGTACAGTTATGGCAGTAACATGTGGGATTATTTTCTACATCCTACACCCGGGCAAGGAATTGCAGCCATTTATCTGGATGCAGATACTGTAACCATGAACCATCCTCTTGCAAACATAAACCATGCCTTTCCAAGCCTTGATTACTAAAATGAAGTGAAACTTGAGGTCGAGCTGGAAAAGTAAAACACACAAAATGAAGAAACCTGACTATATAATGGAAATTCAAGTCATTACTAGTCCATAACCTGCACTGGATTGGCATCCAGCCTTAATTCAGTGTCATTTAGTTGGACCTACAAGGGTTCGGAATTCCAACATGAGAGAGGACCTCTCTCCTCCTACCAGCATCGCCAGGGACACATACTACCACCCTCAGGGGCTCCCACACCATGAATAGAGACACCTGTTTCTTCACAGACGGTACTCCCAGTTCCTCTGCTCCCAGACCACACTAGGCCAGCCACAGCATCCACCAAACTCAGCCGCCCAGTACAGCCAAGGTTAAGCTCAGGCAAGTCTTCTTAAAGGAAATGAATGACCTTTTGATGTTGAAACAAATAAATAATTAAAAACCTGCAGGACCAACACCCTTGGATAAATGTAGGGAGATTGGGTAGAGATACACGAGTACACCTAAAATGATAAATGGCTTTGATGCTTAGAATTTCAACTACTAACATCAGTTCTTTCAAGGAAAACTCTGGCAAAGTAAAATGAAACCAAGCATCATCACACTCACATTCAAAGTCAGGTAATGGGGGCTTTGTGCTCTCTGCAGATCAACGGATCAGTATTGAATAATACTTGAATTTGGAGATTTCCCTTCCAAACTTTCTCCCTCTTTTGGCGTCACGGTAAGATTACCAACACGGTTTCTCATTTTGATACTCTGGCTACAAATGCATTGTGCCTTGGTCCTATTAATGTTGCCATCGAGGCGGTAACAGCAACAGAAGTGACTGGGTGAAGTTGAAGCTTCCTCAGCTATGGGGTAGCTATGAAGATTGCAGCATAAAGAAGTGAAGAGATATGGTGATCAGCTGACGCAGGGAACAATAAAGTGAGAGTTTTGATTTCAGTGAAGACAGAAGAGCTTTATGTTCTCTCAACAAACCCCAGACCAGAGGTGATGCTGTCTGCTTGAAAATGCAAACAACAAAACTTATCATCTTAAGGTCTTCCAAAAATCAAGACACCTTAATACAATGAAAAGCATCTTTGTTTCTGCTGAAAAGAGTAGCAAGAAGTTACATAACAAAGATGGCATTAAAATAAAATAAAAATTAAAAGTGTCAATGTTGACGCTACTCCATTTCATACAGAAAGGTGTTTCAGCTTTACTTCCCCGCTTACTTGCCACCACAAAGAAATTGCGTAGCACTGTCGTATGGCAGAACACAGAGCTTTCCTGAAGAAATCTATCCAGTCATATTTTCTGCGGTTGTATTAACCTCACTGTCGTGATACTCAAAATTTGTGCTACTTCTACAGGTGCAAAAATGCAAGATCTCTGCTAGACAGCAGTCCACTCAGCTTCAGTGACCAGACAATATTTACCAAGCAGCATTTCAGGATGCAGTTCAAAATTACTCATCCGATTTCACTTTCTTCAAATGCCATAAAACATCACTACTTCTTTAATACCTCTACTCATGTCTTCCTTTCATTTCACCAGAATTGTTGCTTCTTACGGTGACCAGAACTAGAACAGAGATTTTGGCAGAAGAAACACACATTTCCTGTAACTAGTCCTATCCAAGATTAAGCTGAAAAAGATCCCTGCCTTCAAAAATAATCCAGTATGGGTATTCAACTAGTCGACTATTATGCCATTTAGTTACATGGTAGCTATAGAAAATTGCAACTGTAGCACACACTTCATGGATCCATAGGGATACCAACTCCCACGTTAACCAACTCACTGTTCAACTTCTACTTAGCAATTTGTTCCTAAGCATTTACTTATTTTTATGTCTGCACTTCAAACATGCAGTTTACACTAAATACATGTACATTTCTGAAGTCATAACCTGTTATACTGCCAAAAAATATATTACAAAGTGTGAAGGAGAACTCATTTTGTGAGTGAGTTCATCACTTTTACACAGAATTTTTCAAAACATTCAGAAAAGAAAAGCTAGTTCAAGTATGGACTGTAATACTGGCATTCACAACGGCAAGGACAAAACAGCTGCATCTGGGTTCAAGTCTACTTTCATGCAGTATCACAGTGATGTGCCAAGGTACGAGTACAAACTGTATGATCCTGCCTCCCTTATACATGCAGATTCATGAAAATGAAATGAAACTGCATCCACAGAAGTGGCACATCAGCTGCACAGTGGTTCCACAATCGGACGAGCTCGTCCAAGAAGAAAGCGCCCAAACTAACCATGCTTAGAGAATAGTGGCAAGTCGTAGGTGAGGGTTTCAGGCATCTCATGGTAAAGGCTTTTGGCTTCCTCATCACTGGTGAATGACATAACTGCTTGACCTAACGTGTGAAAAGGTGAACCTTCTCTTAGACATAGTTTTGAATGCAAGAAGGCCAAGCTGCAGAGCTCTGCACTGAACTCTTGGTTATCACCATGTTTAGTAGGTGCACTGACAACACGCTTACAAGAATTTTAAGTGCTAAAATATCTGGTTTATGGCCTCGAAGTGCCTAAGCTGGATGCTAAACAGCTAAGGCCTGTGAAAACAGCCTTAGTGTCTGCAGGGACACAAGTTTAGGTACTTGGGGAACTACACTTGCTCAAACGGAGTCATCTGCAGACTTTCAGACATTTCCATATATAGGCTGCTTGTGTGAAAGATGCACGAAGGAATCTGATTCAAACAACAAATTCCTCTTTTAAATCTGTTCCTAAGCTCTTTGGGACACAATTTCTTTGTTATATCCCTTTATATAGCACCCAGTATATTGAGACCGGTATGACTGCAGTAGCAGCTGGAGAGAAGAAGTAACCCAACCTCAAAGCAGAATCTCTCAACTTAAGTTGTTTCCATACCTGCAATATACATTAAAATATCTATAAAGTTTCTTCATATTTGAGCCTTTTCATTCTTTGAGAACTCGAAAAAAATCCTGAAAGAGCACAGAATTTTAACCCACCTTTATGGAATTAAAAAACAGATTTCAGAAGGGTAAGCAACATGAGAAACTTAGGGCCAATAATAATTTTTTCCATTAAAAGAAACATTTGAAAAAATCTCACAGTTTATAATGAAAGTGTCAGCACTGTGTAAGCCACAATGATAGCATCACCACCACCACAGAGCTGTACTGCTGACTGTACAAACAAAACTGGAAAAATCATGATACAACATTATCAAACATGCCCTCATCAGTTCAGTATCTATTAGATCATGTTTCGGTGTTCTTCCTTCAGTTTAATTTCCTTCAGTAATACACAATAAACCGCATGTTTAAATGTTTGCTGCATAAAGGATGTCCAAATAATATGCCTGGTTTTGTATGTGTACGATGATCAGTGACTGATGCAATCAGGTAAGGAAGGACAGCAAGGGAAGAGGGATGCTTTTCAGAACTTTAACATCCAGGATTTTTATCAGATGCTTTAATTCATCCATTTGAGCTAAAGTTTTTTATAGCACAGACTTGCACAACATTATACACATTAGCGTTGCAACATGCCTTCATCAGGCACAACAACGTGAAGCGTACACAAAGTGACACGTCTTAGATGTTGGATGAGATCCAAAGGGATAAAAGGAGGCAACGGTGTGCCCAAAGCAGGGCACAAACACATCTGACTCCTGAATCACAATTCCCAAACTGCTCACTTAGTCAGATCACCCTCTTTTCACTGGGAAGTCCCCTAAGTGCAATTCAGCTACGCAAATGCCTTCAGATGAGCATCTCACCCACAATCTCAGTCTACTGAGGCCCAGAAAGCTGATCACGACTAACTCACTACCAAAAAAAAAGCAGGCTGCATAAAGTACAGCTGAAGCTACCTTCATTTTAAAACCTCTTACACACTTTTTTTTATACGACAACCAATGAGTCACAGCCTCAGGCTGGAGAGCACCTAGGTCTGGTTTTAATAGACTGGTTTGGGGATCAGGCTGTGCTCTTGGATTGTGAGTTTTACATTAAGTCAGTCACCGGATAAAAACACGAAATCCCAGAACAAGGACTGGAGCACATGGCACTCTTCACCTCCCTGCATTACATCCTAACCACTAGGTAACAGATAGTTAATTGTTCAGACCTATCTGCTGTCTGTTATTTAAAAAACAAAACAAACCAACCAACCAAACAAAAACCTGACCAAAACCACCCCACCCAAAACAAACACGCGTCTTCAGCAGTGGGACTCCAAAATGGTTCCAAGCGCATGTATTTCTGTTCTTCATGACATTGAATCAGATGTCTCTGGACCCACCAGACACTGGATTCAATCTTTCACTTCGTATTTCCTGTAGGATAGCAGCAAAGTTCCACATAGGAGGAAAGAGTGTTTTGTTTTATAAGAAATGTATCCTGTATGTGCCAAACTGTTGAGAGTATCCTGGTATTCTGGCAGACACTGGGCATGAAGTATTGTTACAGGCCTGCACGTACACTCCAACCTACATGACAGAAGACAGAAGCGGTGTGTCCTTGAGCAGCAGGTGTGAGGAGGCCGGCTGTGAGAAAGAGGAGCCAGGATGTGTGGGGGTTGGCTGGGAATGAGAGAAACCAGGACATTTCGAGCAGAATGCTGCTGACCACTAGATAGGGGGTGTAAACCACTGTTACTATTCAATGATTGTATAACTTGTTGCGTGTGAGCTCTCGCACAGACTATATAAGCAGCACTCTGACTATTAATAAAGGAGAATGATCGTACTCATATTGAGACTCATCATTACTCCGGGAGAATGATCATACTCATATTGAGACTCATCATTACTCCGGGACCGCACTTCTCACTCCCCCCGCTGCGCCTCGATCCACAACGACAGCATCTGGTAGCGGAGGATGGTTGATTTCCCTGCTGGCGACTCCTTGAAGACTGCAATGCTGCGGTAAGCAAGAAAAAAAAACGAGGGAGTGGGAAGAAAGCGGCTGGGAGAGGGACCGACCCTGGACGGGAATAGCCCAGTAGGGAGGGCGGATCCGGAGCAAGCTGGCCACTTGCCTCCCAGAGGAAAAGCGTAAAAGCGGGTATGGAGCTTGAAGCTGCCATCACGTTGCTCGCTAGTATCCTCTCCAAGAGAGGGATCGAGACAACGAAAAAGCAACTGGAAAAGTTGATAAAGTTAGGGAAAAAACTGGGACATTTCCCGGACACCTCCACAGTGTTTTCAATAACGGAATGGAGGGACCTGGGGGACTCAATGTGGCAAAGCACTATACATGGAGATGAAAAGAGAGAAAAGGAGATAAAGGATGTAAGGGGACTGTGGTTTGATACATTAGAGACGTTGAAAGCCATGAAAGCAGAAAGAGAAGTTGCTTGTGCAGCCACGCGGGCGCTTGCCCCCACGAACCCAACCCCCCCCCTGCCAAAGCCTCCTGGACCCCTGGCTCGATTCTTTGGGCTATCTGCGGTCCGTGGTATGGGAGGGCCTCTATGCAAGGATGTTAATGAGTTACGAGAGAGAGTGGAAAGCAAGGACATGACATTACCGAGCGCTCCGTTAGAGAGTCAACAAAGGCCGGAAGTGGAGCCTGAGGAGCGTTGCCGTACACTAAAGGAAAAAGCGGAAGCTCACGAAGAGTGGCCCGAGCCACCCTCCCCTCCTCCTTTAGAGGGCGGGGATCGTTGTCGGCCGCCACCTACAGCTCCGCCTCCGCCTCTCTATCCGCCTCTACCTCTCTCCGATACGTCATCTGGAGCCTCCTCCTCGAGGAGAGTGAGTAATGAGAAGTCCGAGGACACAACGAAACTACTAAAGGAAGTGTTACAGAAGCTAAATGATTTAGAACACAAACGTCCGGCTGACACACCACCATGTCTCACCGGACCGTCGGCACCCACTCGACCTGGTCGCTGGAGTGGAATTATCCGAGATGCACTCATAGATGGACACTGGCAGGTGGCTTCCCAGTTAGGTGCAGCAGCCTTTCCCGTGATACAGGAAAACGGTCAAGGAAAATGGGCACCCCATGATTGGAAAATATTACAACAAGCCAGGAATACAGTATCGCAGTATGGCATTAAGTCTGAGGCTTCTCGGCAAATAGTGAACTGGATTTTCACAGCTGATCTCATGACACCCCATGACAGCAGACAACTGATGCGACTGTTATTGACGCCTACTCAATTTTTATTATGGGGATCATCGTGGAATCAAAGAGCCGTGGATGCAGCAGGTCGACATCAACAAGTAGGTGACCCCTTGTATGGGGTCACCCCAGACATGTTATTAGGACAAGGACCATATTCGGACATTAATATCCAGACAACGTTCCCTGCAAATATATTACAACTTTCTGCACAACTTGCATTAGATGCCTTTATGGGTCTTCCTGGGTCCTCTGCTCCCTCATTCGGTACACTCACCCAAGGGTTGACAGAGAGTTATTCGCACTTTGTCGATCGCCTATGGGAGGCAATTATGCATCACCCTGATATGAATGAGGATAACAAAAAACAAATGTTCCGTATTTTGGCATTTGATAACGCCAATAATAAAACCAAATCCATTTTGTCCACGTTACCAAAAGGGGCTGGGGTGGAAGAGATGTTATCTCGAATGGAACGAGCAGGGGCCCAGGAAAAACATAGTGCTATGGCTACTGCGGTTTCTGGGGCGGTAGCTGCTGTAGTTAACAAAGGGAATCTGGGATCCTCAAGAATTGGACTTACTAGGCTCCCTACGAATTGGTAATACATCAAAAAATTGGACCCAAACTTGCATATATTTTGCGGGTCCTGCTTTTACTGGTACTAATGCATACCAAACTTTTAATTGGTCTGGGTGGACTAATGTCACCTCAACAGAATCCTATTATAACTATCAAAATGCTGGAGATTTTTGTGGTACAAACGATACGGGAAGCCCACAAGGCTTAGGTGCATATGGGGCCGAAACCAAAAAAGGACGGCCTGTTTGGAATAATGACACAGCAAAAGCCTTGCCACCAACTGTCTTTTTGATATGTGGTGACAGAGCTTGGCAAGGAATTCCCAAGAATGTATTTGGTGGTCCATGCTATTTGGGACAACTTACTCTGTTGGCACCAGGACTAGAGTGGTGGAAAAATGCCACTGCAACGCCCTCAACACGCAGCAGAGAAAAAAGGGCGGTTAGCGGCTTACCACCTAATTGTGATGATAGAGTAACGCTCCCAAGTGTCACGGAACGAGTTTTTATGGCACTATTTGTGCCAGGCGCTGCTGCCGGTAGCGCGCTTAATCAGTTAAGTAAACTGGCATGTTGGGTTGAAAAACAGGCCAATGTTACTACTCAGATATTGCAATCACTATTAGAAGACCAGAATAGCTTGCGTCACGCTTTGTTACAGAATAGAGCTGCTATTGATTTTTGCTATTAGCGCAGGGCCATGGATGTGAGGATTTTGAGGGCATGTGTTGTTTCAATCTTTCTAATCACGGTCAATCTATTCACAAACAAATTCAATGGCTGAAAGACCATACTCAGAAAATCCAACAGAATACCGGTTTTTTAGATGGGTGGCTTCAATCTCTGTTTGGGAATATCTCACCCTGGCTTCGCGGGTTAATAGTAGAAGGCATAAGAATTATTATCTTACTGATCTTTGTGTGTTATGATGGATGGGATTGGTTAACTCATTTGTTTAACGGATGGGGTCTCTCCGGGTGGTTGTTGTCAATTGTAAAGGCAGGTTTATTGATTTTAACAATTCTGTTAATAGTGCTTTTGCTTTTTAGTTGTATGTTTAACTGTATTAAGGGAGCAATTTTAAAATCGGTTCAGCAAGCATGGCTCGTCCAAAAAAAAAAAGAAAAAAAAAAAAAAAAAAAAAAAAAGGGGGAATTGTTGAGAGTATCCTGGCAGACACTGGGCATGAAGTATTGTTACAGGCCTGCACGTACACTCCAGCCTACATGATAGAAGACAGAAGCGGTGTGTCCTTGAGCAGCAGGTGTGAGGAGGCCGGCTGTGAGAAAGAGGAGCCAGGATGTGTGGGGGTTGGCTGGGAATGAGAGAAACCAGGACATTTCGAGCAGAATGCTGCTGACCACTAGATGGGGGGTGTAAACCACTGTTACTATTCAATGATTATATAACTTGTTGCGTGTGAGCTCTCGCACAGACTATATAAGCAGCACTCTGACTATTAATAAAGGAGAATGATCGTACTCATATTGAGACTCATCATTACTCCGGGAGAATGATCATACTCATATTGAGACTCATCATTACTCCGGGACCGCACTTCTCACTCCCCCCGCTGCGCCTCGATCCACAACGACAGCACCAAACAAGCTGGTGTTCAGCTGGACGTGTTGCTGCGGGCCATCAGACAACAGTGTCTTGGAAGACCCCCACACCATTTGAGAGCAGGCATCTTCCAAGTTCTGGTATCCTCTTCGCACATCTGAGGCATCTGCAGGCAGGCAGATGGCCCTAGTGACCAGGAGTAAAAGGTCAAGAGAGGCCTAAATCACCATAACACTCTAGGACTGAGGTGCTTCAGACCATAATTTAAAGGACTTGTTTATATATGTGTGTGTATAGATATATATACAGAGAGAGATACAAAAATACCAGGGCATCTAGCTAGGGCTGTAAGAGACACACACACAGACATTAGGGCAGCATTTCAATTTGGAGAGCTTCTCTGTAAAACCTTAGCTAATCATTGCTAAAGATACTCCACCTTCCTCCACCCAAAAATCCTAACCATACTGTTTTCTGCTTTTTCCACACGCACATCAGGAAAACATTGCCCCTAAACATCCTGAAATATATTTTGCATTATGCTCTCTTAATTGAAAAAATGCCTAATAACAAAATAAAAAAGGCTACAGATCCTTTCAATCTACAACACATCAGTCGCTGCCTTCAGATGCCTAAGAGATCACATACTCTTTCCTACTGAAGAGACAGTAGGTTTAAACGGAACCATTCCAATTCTTTCATTGATGGTATAAATCTTCAAATCACAGTGGAAGAGCCTAGTATATTCCTATTGTTAGTGGATCACTGACAGAACAGACTCAACAGTTAAGAAGCTTCTAATGTGACAATTTATATAAGCAGAGTAATTAAAGTATATTAGAAATCCAGATAATCTTCCCCAATCAAGCCAATGAAGGGCAGCCCATGGGCATTCAAATCACATGTTGCAATTCAGCTTAGGGTCACCATCACAAGTTAAGTAATATTAACAGAAAATACCTTAAACTAAGTGATCCTTACTCATACTAAACCTATTCAGGAAATTACAGAAAGGTCTTTGAGGATACATATACTTCAAGAACAGTTAAACACTTTAAACAACTACTTTTTTTCCTTTTAGTGATTTCAAGCCTGAAGTCAAGTTTCATTTCTCAGACATTACTTGGGATATTCACTAAAACACAGGAAAGAGTGGGGAAAATGTGACAGATGCTTTTAAATGTTATAACGTAAATAAAGCAGCAGCAATATTTTCTCACATTACAGGAGATGTGCATTAGTACAGATGATGCAAGTTGTCAATAATGAAATAATTATACTATCAACATCTATGGAATCTAGCTGTTACGATTTTTAATATTCCCACCAGCAATTATATTTTTTGACTATTTCTCTTTGGAGGTTTTGTTTGGTTTATGCGTCTTCTGCAACTAAGTCTATCAACTGCACAATTAAAAGCATTTGATTACATTACATTTTGACATAAAATAAAAAGTAAATCAAAACCAGCACCCTTTATAAAGCTTTCCAAGTTTAAGGTTATATAAAATTAACAAACAAAAAAACCCCCCACCACATAACCATTGCAACTGATCCTATAATAAGCAAAATGGAAAACATACTCTATCCAAATTTTAAGTCAATGTTCCATATATGTATGTATTTAACATCAGATGCTGTAACACATAGCTTGGCAGCTACTTCATTAGAGAAATACAATTCAAGAAACATGGCTCTTTGTCTGAAACTAATACAGAGGAATTTGGTAGATCTATGTTCTTCCCTAAATTCTTTAGATTTAAATGTCACACCACAAACAGCATGTAGTAAAGAAAAAAGTGAACAGAATGTCTCAGGTTTTAAGACAATCTTCTTTTCCACAGTAATATGGAAACAATAGTATGTTATGTTAGGATATATAATCAAAGTTACCTCTCCTTGCTTCATCCATTTCCTGATCAAGAAATCACTTAAATTGGCAAAAGCAACCATGACCTAATCCACTTCAAAGTTTTCAAACCAAACATTGAAAGTAAGAGATGTTAGTTTGTCAAGCTGCAGCATCTCTGAACACGGCCATCCCTTGAGACTTCAAATATATTCATTCTTTGGTAGTTCATCTTCTGGACTTTTAGAAGGAAGTAGCACATAGGAATGACAAAGACGACTCAATATCTAGGTGTAATTCACATATACTCCTCTACTTTTTACTGCTCGAAGGCAAAAGTTGCTCAAAGGCCAAAGCAGTACTAGCCTCAACATTCCCATCCTTTACTGAAGAGCAGTAAAAGTTCCCAGGATACCACCAACAGACTTGGCAGAGACAAGGGGATAAAAAAAAGTCCATTTTAAAACTCATGGAGTTGCAGGCAGAAATGTGGAAATCCTTCAAATAGGGAAGTGGACAGACCACAACTGAAAAGTTTAACTGAAAAAAAAAAACAAACCCCAAACAGAAATGAAGTGACCTCCAAGCACAGGCAGCTCTCCCTCCTCTATTACACCACTTCTTTCATCACATTCTTCCTGCAGCGACCTTTCCCCCATGCACTATATGGCAGAAGACAGACCTGGAACGTGTTACGATCAGCCTGTCCTGTCCTTCTGACTCTCCCAGATGACTGTGGATGCAGCGAGACTTGCAATGATCCAGGTCAAAGAGATGCCATAATCGTGAGATGCAAGTGAAAGCTGTCACATAAACACTTGGAAGAAATTTACACCGGTTGCTTGATGAAGGTCTTCAATATACAGCGAAATGGGCCAGTAGTATATCTGAAACACTTCTTTATTCAATACAATTTATTTTATAAAATAAAATCATGGACAAAGAAAAAGAAAATTAAGCTTGAAATACTTCTTTACTGGCTGGATTCTCTTCACTTTAAAAAGAGGCAAAGCAAGCGTCACCAAAATCGTGATTCTACAGTGTGCAATACTGACAATGAGGCAACAAGTTCCAAGGGTTTTCCATGCACTTAACTTTACATTTTAGAGGAAAGCTGTTCATTAATAGGTCTGCATTCATCGCAGATAGAAAACGTCAGTGCTCCTTCAATCTACTGGTGCGTAGGTAATACTGTTTGTTTTTAGATGCAGACCACTAGGAAATGTTTTTCTTAGTTACTCTGAAATGTTATTGTGGCTTTCTTTTAGAATGCAAATATTTTCCTAAAGCATTCACTATTTTGTAAGCAATGAAACAGCATAACAGACCCTTAGTTAACCACTAATTAATCCATCAATAAATTTGTGCCCATTTTTTAATGGTTAGGCTTGATGAGTGTTCCCTGTACATGCCCAGCTGAAGAAATGTCCAAGGCAACACCTGCAGGACCATACTAATAAAGAAAAAAAAAATATTATCTGCACATCAAAGAGCTCATCTCCCGATATCAAAAATTCTCATCCTCACTGGGACGGAAAGTGTTAATGTTGTGAATAAAAGGTTTTCAACCACAGTTGAATCATGTGAAGATTATCAATATAGCAGCAATGTACAAAGGGGCTTCAGCAAGGTTACCGAGTTTAATATAATCCTCTCTATAGCTAAGCACAGTAATAGAGAACCCTGTGTTCACTGTGACAGCATGTTGTGTGTGCTCAGTAATACTTTAAAAATATACAGGGAGAACAAGAAATCCCCAACACCTTTACTATACTCAAAGACAGAGTAAAGATATTAACGAAAACAGACACACAAGCCTAAAACACAAAGGTAGAGAAAAGCCAAACCTTCAGAGCTGCAGAATATTAGTTAGCACTTTCTCCTTAACCCTTCTCAAAGGGTTTAACTACATCACCAAAATGACGAGTTGTTATGACCATAATTTAACGCAAGCAACAAAGCTCTAGCCTGCCTTGGCTAGGTCTGCTGGGAGGGAATATTACACCCGCTCCAGCCACCCTAGCAAACCTGTGCCAAAGAGCTGTTGTCTTTTCCTAACCACATTTAACTAAAATAAGGTTGCAAGAGCAACACAACCTGCGTTAATTCAGCGCAACAAGTTCACATTTCGGCTTGTGGGACAGACTTGGGAAAAACAAACATCTAATTTGAGCAAAAGTGTAATTTTCCTTCATTACCTTTACCAGTATTCAGCCAAGTCAGGTTATCCCATGTACTACACCGGCATACATACGCTAAGATCGCAGTTTTCTTCATGCAAAGTATAAACTGGAACATAGACACACGCACACACACAGAGTGACCCTCTGCTGTCCCAAAATCTCAAGTCCCAGGAGGGTTAGTCCAGGTCCTCACACCAGCAGCAGGGCTCAGCCAAGCACTCTACGCTAGATGCTCCACTGTTTAAGGCATTGGGAGTCATCTTGTTGCTTTGAATGGGTAAGCCAGTGTTCAGTTCTTTCAAGAAACAACACAGAAAAAGCAAACACTTACGAAGAAATTTAGTTTGCCTAAGCAGCCTTTCAGCAGAGGTCAACCTCAGAAATTTTTAATCATCTGAAAGAACAAATAGAGAAAAATAAAGGAAAAATAAAAGACAGGCTGCATTTGAAACTGGTACTATCCTAAGCTGTTGTTTTCCACTTTTTTAGTTCATATACATATAAAACCCCCATCTAAACCAAACTTAGTATTTCTAAATCATTGATGTTTCACAGAACTGAAAATATCTCAATTTCCACTCTGAGCAGCCTTATTTTGAATAGCAAACTTTGTGTAACAGACTGGCATCACCATTAGTTTTGATCAAAGTAAGACAACATTCCCCAAAAAATTCCCATACCAGACACAAAACCTCCCTGGACCTGCTGGCAACGCTCTGCCCAATACAGCCCAGGATACCATCAGCCTTCTTTGTGGCAAGGGCACGTTGCTGCCTCAAATCTCCGATGGAGGTATATGGAAAACTTCCACATCACTACAAAACGAATCATATGTGACTATAAATTACAGTGAGAATCAGAATGCCAGTTTATCTGAGAAATTGAAATAAAGAAGAAAAGCTGAAATGAAAAAACGAGTGCTTCTGATTTCAGTCATGTTATTAATACATGGACAAACTGCAGATTGCAAATGAGTATCTTCCAGAGAGCTCTTCTGTTAGAGCAAAACTTGAGAAATTTCTCTACTTCTAGAAACTGTGTTAAATATGAATTTCAGTTTGATTGGGTTTTGTTTGTGGGTTTTTTTGGTGGGGGGCAGAGGTTTGTTTATTTGTTTTGTGTTTTTTTTTTTTTAATTAAGACCTAGAGTCATAGAAAAATCTAAATTGGAAGGGACCTCTAGAGATCACCGGGTCCAACCCCTGCTCAAAGCAGTGCCAGTCTTGAATAACCCTAAGGAGGGATATTTTACAACCTGACTTAGAAACTTGTTCCAATGTTTGACTCGCCTGTGAAAATGTTATCCTTATATCTAAAAAAACCATCCTCATCACAATCTCAGTCCATTGCTTTCTACCACTATACGCCTGTGAAGGGTCTGATATGTATAACCCCTCCATTAGATTGAATCTCCCCACAAAACAATAAAATGCCTTCCCCCCGCCACCTCCCATCCAAGTTTTCTTTTCCTAAGGATGAACAAACTCAGTTTTCTCTGCCTCCCCTCACAGTGCATGTGCCCCAGACCCCTAATTGTACTGGTGATCTCTGCTGGACTTAAATCAGTATTTCAGTGTTGTTCTTGTACTGGGAACCCAATATGCTGCTTACTTATACAAAATAATTTACTTGAAACACATTCTTCTAGAGCACCAGAGGGCAATGAAGAGTAGCTGTCTATAGCTAACAATGACCCAGCCTCTGGCACAACAAATTTTCTGAATTTTTACAAGCTAAGCCTTTTTTACCAATTCCTTACTGTCTTTTGTTCGCAAAACCAGAAATAATTACTATGCAGTGTGACTGGAATGCCAATCAAGTGGTTCCAAAAGGCCAGTACTGAAACCCATTTTTAAGTACAATCATTTCCAAAATCTTGCCTTTAGTTCTTCCATGAGACTCTGAGATCAGGATAACACCAGCTGACAGAGAATTATAATGACGGGACAGATTTGTATCTTCTGCTACTGTTTACACTTTTTAAAAAGTAATTTTTTGCACAGTAAAAACATCTTTAAAAAAAAATTTAAGCTTAACAGGTTGACCTTAAACAGATAATTTCTTGCAATTCACAGCCCAGTACTTTAATGGACTCCCAGTGCTGATGTACTCCCCACACTGGGGAACAGACTCCCGCATACTGTACTGAAGTGGATCTCTGTTTAAGCTCACAGTGCTTACTGTGATTCAAACAGATCGAAAGCGTACAGATCACTCCGGAAAACCTTACAATTTAAGAGATGTGATGGTAAATTTATGGCCACATAAAGATCATTAAAATTCTTCCTAGCCACGCTATGAAAAAAAAAAAAAAAAAGGAAAGTTTGGCAAAATATAAACCCCAAATACTGAAAACAAACAAACTAGAAGTACTACTACCCACAGTTATCTCTCCAGACATTCTGAATATAATTTCCGGTAACACACCTGTCTTACTATTGCAGGTGTAACACTTTGTTATTATCACGCCACTTTTATTCTTCAGGTAGGCAGCCTGAGAAAATACTTCAAGTTTTCTGCATTTCTCTTAATTTAAAACAAGACTGTAACAGAGAGAGGAACTGTAGTTCAAATTAAGTTTTTCTTTTTAAAAATGAAACTCTCTTGCTCCAGCTCCTCTAGCTGCCTTTGCAGAGAATAAAAAACTGTATGCATATGGATACTCTCTAGCAACCTGCTGGGAGTCATGTACAGTAAGTGGTTTAGAAAAATCTTTCTCTCCAAGAGAGAAAAGAGATTTTGGAAGGCAGGCAAACTTGTACTCAAGATAATGAAGTAACTTGTTTCCAAATTCCAAAACAAAGTATTTTATTTCTTTCCTGAAAGAATCAATTTTGTTCTTTACAGAGTATCTGTCATGTTAAAGGATGCTGTTCGTGTAATACATCTTTTTAGTGAAGGAGATTACTTGGGGTACAAAAGATCCCCTACTAGCACTGTTCCCAACATTTGGTAATACAGACAGTAGAGCTAATTTTGTGTCATCCAGGAAGAACAGTAGGCTTGCTAAACTTTTATCATCATCCCCTCTGAAACACAGTAAAAGTCACTGTTAGAACTGATAGTTTATTAGATGAAAGCTACCATCAACAATGTCAATTCTGCCTGGCTGCATTAACAGGAAAATGTTTTAGGAGTTCTACCACCGGGCATCCATTTAACTTCCAGCACCAGCTACGCTGTAAATCTGTGCACATAATTTATTTGGTGACCGGCGTGTGTGGGAAGCATTATCCAGGCAAAACTTCTCACAGTCTGACAAAATGCTTTGATTTGCAATGTTCAGATGATTGAACAAAGAGATTTTAAGCAATCATCACAATAGCTTTTATCTCCAAATGTGCTAAAAGCGTAATACTGCATGAGAGCAACCTATTGCTTTAAGACCAGATTTGATAAAGTACAAGTGATTGGATAAATACTACATTTTAAACTTGTACAAATCTTGTCCATTAGGCTTGAGTGTTAGTAAAGTTCGCATTTATCTTAAACATCATTTTTAGCAATTTCCCCACACAACACTCGTAATGCCTGCATGGTACCCATGGTAACATCCTTGCTCACATATAGCTTAAAACACACATTCATTCCAATTAGGTGAAGTAAACAGAAAACACCCATTCATCCCCAAGTTACTGCTGTCTTTTCTTTTAGACAGTATTCAACAGTCTTCAGAACAGTTCCTAGTACTAGTCTGCCACATGCACTCAGTCACAGATAGGTGTGTCACCAAATTCTCTTCCCTGCATCACAGCAGAACTGATTTAATTACTCTCAATAATAAGCGCAGTATACAAATACAGGTGTCTAATCAATTCCTGCATAACTCTAACAATACAGATTCAATAACTTACTGTGTTTCTTTTCAGTGCAAAGGTATTGCTACTCCTCTGCAAGGCTTCATGGAGTTTAATCTATTCTTTCTCTATACTATAAAAAAATTTTGATTTAAAATGACCTGACACATACTGCAATATCTTCCAAAAAAATACTCAGACGGGAAACGTGCTCAATAAAATGTTATTATATCTAAAATTCCATTGTATTTCATATGAAAACAGAAAAAGATGTTGTTTAAGAACTTGCAGCACAGAATTTTATAAAACATTCTGCTTCTATGGCCTGTTTGGTACTTTTTTTGAATTCTTAAGACGCACTCGCATTTTCTGATGCTTTTACATAAAAACCACTACAGTGAGAAACTCAGCATGAGCCTTGGGACACCTACCAGCTCCTGCTATACCCTGCCTACCTTCAGCATGTCACGTCCTTGTTACACAGCATCACATACCAGAGATAGATGACAGATTGTTAATAATGTCAGAAATAACTGTTTAAAGGTTTCTGTGCAGCTGTTGAAAGAATTCAGAGACCTTGCAAGACACACAGAGCTAAATGTTTAAGCTGTTTTTCCTGTTTTGCTCTTCAAAACCTTAAACTGGAAAATCCCTCGAGTGAAAAATCAGAGAAAGGCTGCCATCCCTTCTAGGGTTAAAAGATGCTTTTGTAAGATTTTAGGTCAGATTAACCTTTTGCTCACAATAGGGCTGGTTATTGGTTTTATTTTTTACCGTCTTTAACACAGGTAAAAAAATCAATATCAAGCGAGACAAAGGGCTCTGGAGGCCCTGGCTACACCAGCTTTTGGTTTGGCTCATGCACAATCCTACAACATGCTGAGGCTGGGAAGGATTAGCCTGCTTGTGTTGAGTAAACCGATGATACTCAATAAACAGTTTCTGTTGTAAACCCCTTAGGACGTGCAAAGCCACACTAGTTGGCATTAGACCAGATAAGCTGCCGAACCAGCTGTAATCTCATTTAGACCTGAGCTGATCCTCCTGTCCTTTCATTCCACAGGATCAAAGCAAACCACTGAGGAGGCAGCTGTATTATAGCAGCAGTGCTTGCTGGATGCGGCAAACATTTCATAAATTCCTCTCCTTGAAGCAAGCCTGCACATAATCTACCCAGAGCCAGTTCAATCAATGGATTTCTGAATTCATTAGTCTTATTATTACAGGATAACTGTTTTCTCCACATCGTGTGGTAGTTGTTGCAAGCCAACTTTGCAAAACAGCTCTTATTGCTGACCATTTCTTTCTGGTAATGTGCCTTTGCATTTTTGCTGTGCCACATGAAAATGATTTAAATCACTTGAATGCAGTATTTTTTTTAAAGACTGGAAATAAAACAAATTCACGAATATTCAAGTAGGAAGCACTGAAATATAGTAAATTCTTCCAAGCGTAATTACGGACTACCTGCTCGCATGCTTCTATGCATCAGTAATAGTGACCAATGTTTTCTGAGCTCAATGACAGCAAATGATAATAGCAAAAGTAGAGATTATATCATTGTAGTAGCATAAATATAGACTAAAATTACAGATGTGAAAGGAGTCATTCTAAGAAAAAGACTTCTATTTGCCTTTTACTCTCCGCATTCTCTGGAATTAAAAAGAAGTAGTATTTCCATTATTAAAGAAATGAATAGCACAACTTAAAAAAACCCAGAAAACCATAAAAGCAACAGGTCTTTTTAAATCAAGCAAAAATTAAATCCAAGACACTGGATTAAATAAGACTTGAGGGTGGAGCATTCCATTTCTGTACACCATTTGGAGCTTTTATTGTACAATTACAGCTAAAAAATTGTATACTGCAACCTTAAGAGCTTTAGAAGAACAGAAAGTGTAATCTAGAAAATGTGTCAGCTGCTCCATGTCCCACCGGGGAAGTCTGCAACGTAACGCATACTCACAGATGAAGAAAGTAAAATTAGATTTGTAACATCCATTGGAATATAGAAATAGCATAAAAAATATTTTTCAGTACTGTGATTTGCTGCTAATTGTAGTAATTGTTAATGTAAAGACCTAAGTTTTCTGGTGCAGTTGCACGGGCAAAAAAAAAAAAAAGGATGTAAGAAGAATTATGCAGTACAGTAGTGATTTTTGGGTCATGTACAAGTAATGTTAGTGATCCTTGTATCACTTCTTGAAGAATGAGCAGTAGCCACAGAACTGAGTCTGGCCAGAAAAGAGGGGAGGACAGGTAACTGTTACAATTAAGGTAAAAAAAGCAGTGTTTGTGACTTACTGTTGTTCGCAGCCAGTATGAATATACAATACATTCATACACAAACGAAAAAGATGGAGGATCCCTCATTGAGAACTGCTCTGAGTTAACAGGGCCCAAGAGAAAGACCTGTATCATCTTTGCACGCACATCCTAACCTACACTACCCAGACCTACTGGACCTCTGTATCCGGCCATTAATATTTTTAATAAGAGTACATAAAAACCTGTCCCTGCAATAAAAAACTTCAATGAAGTATAATAAACTCAGATGTTTAACACATGCAAACGATTTTTAACAGATTACAGAGATGAGATGTTTATTGTGAAACTTTTCTAAGCACTGAAGCACAGATGTGCTAGAGTATGTCATAGGCAGCTGGCAAAGATGAGCAAAAGGTATTTGCACCTATCGTCTACAGATGTGTAAAAAACCCCACCACACATCTCTTCCTCAATCACTTATAAACCATCTGATGTGTTAGTTAATGACTCCCCTCTCTCCACTCCATTCTTCAGACATAAAGGGGTCCCATTTAACATAATCACTTAATAACAGCAAAGTGATGGGTATCAGAACCCTAATTCTTCTAATATTTGCAAAATCCAGCTCTTTGTAATAATAATAACACCATGATAGCAAACTGTAAAACTGTGTAATTATACTTTAATTGTATTGTGAGGCATGCATTAATCACAAAGTTTAAGTACCAAGGATGGAATTATAATAATTCTGTAAAACAAATTTAAGCTAGCTAAGTAGGTCAGAACCACTAGCATGCAACAGGAGACCTCTGGGAATTTATCAGTTAATGGCTATTTATGTGCAAATGAGTGCCCTCCAACCCTCCCAAATCCTGTGTAGCTGAAGGGTATTTCTGTTAACCAGGAGCATGCTTAACTGCTGAGGCATAAATTAAACCATTTATTGGAATGATTTTAATTCTTCTTCTCCCCCCACCCACTCTTACTACTCCCTCCACCCTCACTGGCAGCACAATTTACAGTATTAATTTACATGGAGATAGGACTGCTGAAGAGTTTTCAGGAATTACTCTGTTTCAAGGAATAGGGGGAATGAGAGAGAGAGAGAAGGGAAAAAAGAGTGAGAGAAAAACTTTCAGTAAGAGACAGTAGCAATGCTATATTTAATCTTCAAATCTTCCAGAGGGCAGGCTGAGTTATTAGAAATTCCAGAGGTTCAGTATCACAGCAGTGTAGTGGAAACCCTTTCATAATGAACTCTAATGACATGAAATTCTGCTTTATGTCCTCATGCTCTAAACTTGGAGAAGACAATGAAGCTCAAGGGGGACTGCATCAACTGTATTTTCTGTCATAATGCTCAGGCTGTACTCACATCAAAGGTTTTCTTTTGAGAAAGAAAACAAAAAAAAAAATCTTGGCTGCAGGAAAAAACATCTTCAATTTTTCAGTTTGACTTAGAAAAAACTAGTCATTTTTGATGTCTCACAAAAACAGATACCTTTACAAAATACTCAGAAGCAAGATCTATTGAATTTTCACTGTGACGTAAAATGGGGAAGATTTACAGACAATATAAATGATTTCTCAAGACTTACAGCAGCAACTCAGTGCAGCAAGGTAATGCAAGCACAACCTCAAGATTCACTTTTAAGCTTATGTTTTCATATGTTTCGGGTTTCTTTCTTCTAAGCACATGCACACATTTTCTTGCAAAGCCTAGGGTCCCAGAATAGTAAAAGTTTGATTATCCTAACATCAATTAATCATAGCTCTCTGTAACCCTAAACAGGGTCATGTCTCCCCAATGTCTAATAATTACATTGTAAAATCCCTTGATTGCCTGAATATATTCATTCTCCCTATGACATTTGGGTAATCACGGCTGTGCCATGGTTAATTATTATTTAAGATATGATCACAGTACTTTACTTTCTGATGTCATCTTTGCGCTTAATACAAAACTCCACGTAAAAGTAACACACTGAACACATACACACACAGCAGTTCCTCCCCAGACCAAGTCGTTGTAGGATGCCCTTGAACCTGTAGGTGTGGTGTGAATCAGAGGAATTCCCTGGGAGCAAATCTTTAGCAGCTTCAAAATATTCTAGGCAGATACCTGGAATACTTACGGAAGTATTTTCAAGTGCACATCGCCAATAGCTAATCAATATATTCCTGTCCAAGAAAACAAAGAATGCCAAGGAAAATATTTGCTTTTATTCTCATGGTTGACTTTTCATAAGGAAAAACAAGACTGCAAAAAGCAGTAAAAGAAAACCTCATTGTCCTGGCAAGCATATATGTACTTGCTTGTTCCTCCTTTCTCCTGCCCCTCAATAAAAGATAACACGAATCCCCGGCTGCAGCAAACGCTCCTGCTGCGTGCATAATGGCTGCCGTGGCTGCCTGTGTAGTCCCTGCATTACCATACAGAGAACCAGAAGGTTTCCCTTTCTTAACATAGATTTGCAAGCACACATGTTAAACCAGAGACTTCATACTACTCTCTGATAATGTCCAGAAATACATGAACAGAACTATTTGACGAAAAAAAGTTCAGTCATGTATTTTCAGAAAGAATTAGCATAGCTGTATTATCAGAGCCTGCGATGAGCCCGCGGTTCCCTCTCCGTTCCCTACAGTGAGGGGCTGCAGCCTTGATTATGCCTGTACCTTCCAGCCATTGGCAGGGTCTCAGCATTGCCCTAAGGATTTAATTAACCCCGATTACAGATAAACAGGGCCTTCTGGTAGTGAAAAAGAGAAAAGACCCGTACCTTCAGCTTATCAGAGAGCTAAGTAAACCACAAACTGGTTTTACCTTTCTCTATTTGCTCTTCCCAGTCACAATGTCAGAAGGGAACCCCACAAGAAAATGAGATGATGCACAATGTACACATTGCGAAGCACGCTCTACTCTTTCTATTTTGCTTTCAGGGAGGACAGGGTGGCCTACTACTTCAGGCTCGTTTCACATTAGGCACATTTTCACTGTCCCTGGAAAGAATGCTGGGGCTTTTAGGCATCGGCAAATAACGGCACTTGGGACTTGCTCCAAGCCAAAGAAAACACGACAATGCACAGGTACATGCCCTGTATCAATTAGCTTTCTTTAGCAAAATGTTTAAAAAAGCATTGTCAAAGTAGTTTTTTTAGACAGATTTCAAGACTTGAACACAAAACCAACAGAAACCCAGAACCCTCTTCAGCAGAGCTGCCATGCTGCAAACACAGTAGAAGCCATCCATACACTCCTATCCCAGAAAGTCCAAGAACTAGTAGGATACAGAAGCACTACACAGGCTCAACTTTGCCCTCCCCAATAGAAAGGGGAAATTAAAAAGATCGCAGATACTACAAACCAAAATGGATGACAGATTTCCAAATTTAAATTTTATGGCAGATACACAGTTTCAGGTATGGTTTCTTTACCTTCTGATTTCAGAATTTTTGTTCCGTAAGGAAAAGCACAGAATACAGTTTAAGAAGCACTCTTACCAATCAATCACCAGCTGCATCAAGTGCTCCTTAACAACAAATCACAGAAACGTAAGTGAAGGGCTGGGTAGTGTCTCTCAGAGCATCTCTGTAAGCTTACCAGACTGCTGAGATGCTCAAAAACTACCCAAATGTTTCTCTAATGCATTGTCTAAAAAGAAAAAAATACGACACTCGATTCCACAACTCTCTCTTGCAGCCTGCCAGAGTGTTAACATTGCAGCCTACTCTAAATCACCACGCTAAACTTCTTCTGCCCAAATTAAGCCAATTCCTTCTTCACTGGCATGAAGAACAACAGACAACCTGTCATCTTTGCAACATCCTTTTACATACTGGATGACTTTCAGCATGCCTCCCTTAAACCTTTCCTACTTAAAATCAGTGTCGACAAACTTCCACATACTTCCTACGCTCACATTCACTGCTGTCACTCACTCCAATTTCCAATTTATTCATAAATATTTTGTAAACTGACATGCAGAACTACAGCTAAAGACAGAATAAGCAGCTCCTCTCACCTGCAGAAGTTTTTACTAATACACCCCACAAGGATATTTAAATTTATTTCTTTTTTCTTAAGTGGAGTAACATGAAACACTGCTTCCTAACATACAGGCTGTGTGCATGAAAGAATATCACTGTTAGAAGACTTAGCCAATGGGCAGATGTCAATAAAAAAAAATCCATGAAAATGGAGGTAAAACCGTAAGTACCACACCCACTCCCTTTACTCCCTTTTTAAGACACAAGGGAATACGCTTGAACTACCATTCATAATTTGGTTTCCCTCCCTACGCAAAGCAGAAACTGTGCTAGTGCAGGGACAAAATAATGTATCATGCAGCCATCTGTACTGAGCAGGCAGCAAAGTCTACAAGGAAGGGCAGGATGGACAGACTGGGCAGCAGCTATGGCAGACACCTCACGTCAACCAGCCCTGGCTGTGGACAGCCCTTGGTTTCTCTCACCTCACGGCACATGCGACCTCCCCATACTTTGATAGCACGGCTGTCACACTAAGCATTGCGGATGTTGTATTAGCATTTTTCCTTCCTAATTTCAGTACTTGGCCTTCACTGTATATCCTCTTGCTGCTGTGTTTTTTTTTTTTTTTTAAATACTGAAGTAATTTTAAATGCTGGTTCTGTCTCCATTTGAACACAGAGAAATACCCTATAATTTCTGTCCACATACAAACTCGGATGAACTCTGGAACTCATTTTCATCTACTACAACTAGTTGTGTTAAACAGTTCCTTATTTTCAGTGATCTGAATTCATACCATTAAACATCTGTACTGCTAACGTAACACAAGTAACACTGAAGCCTCACACTAATTACATTCTTTTTGAAAAATTTCTCTCTCATTCCCACAGGCTCACAGCATTTTACAGTAAAAATGGTTTGGACTTGTAAGGCTGCTGTTTTCTTTTCTCTTCCTTTTTTGTTACAATACCCAGAAACAACTAAACTGGAAGTTGTTTCACGTCCCAGAAGAAATTTTGTCATGAGCAAAAGCATCCCAGAGGAAGATTAATCAAGTGATATATAACCAGAAAACAGAGAAATAGAAAACAGAAAACACAACTTATTTAGATTCATCCCTTCTCTTCATTTAGTCACTGCTTTCAGGAGAGCACCAAATTTCTTTGGCTGATGAGGTAGTCCCATAAGTTAGTAGTAAGAGAAGCTGACGCTAGTAGCTTACAGCTGTCCGTAACAGAATCTGAAACAAATTTGGAAAAAATTAAGCAAGTAGCTGTTTATCATCATTGCAGCTATTACTCAGTTTCCACAGCACCTGAGATTGAGGTGGGGAGAACAAAACCCAAAATCTTGTTCTACTGAACCACCGAATCTTTCAAAACCGCACAAACTACTACAATCTGCGTTGTGCTCAACACCTGGCAGGTGCTTTGCTTGCTTTTCGCTTTCCTCCATCAAGACAAGTATATTCATGTGTTCAGTTAGCATAAGAATTCTCCTTCGACTTCGTCCAGCTTTTTTTATCCTCTTTAAAGGTCAACTTTCTTTAAAACACACTGGCACAAATTAATTTTCCTCACCGGAGATCACCTCCTTTCACAGGGGCTAGCACTAGAGAGAAGAGTACAAAGGGAAATATTCCGTGTGACGCAGACACACGTGAGTATAGTTTGGTGCATGTAGACGACTTGTCTAACCGCTCTTGAAGACTACAGCGGCTTGCTCTTGTCCCAAAATGTACACTCGCTATTTTATCAAACAGCTTTGCGATTCTCTGCTAAGAGACCAGAAACATGGGGGCATAGATGGGGCCAGGGGCACAGAGTGCAGGACGGTATGGTAGAGAGCCTGAGAACTTCTTCCAGAGCCAGCTACCCATCTGCTGCCTCCATCCTTCCACGCAGACTGTCAGCAGGAGGCAGCATTGACTCTGACAGCAGCAGCTCTGCACTGCAAAGTAGTTGGGAGCTAGCTTCATTCTTCTGTCATTATATAAGCAAGATGACACTGTTCTCTAATCCAGCCAAAGCTGATAAGTACCATCAACCTGTCACTTCCTACATTTCAAATTCTAACATTGCAGCATCAAAGAGTTTTTACATTTCGATTTCTTTTGCTGGCAGCGGTCGGTAGCCTCTCATTCTCCCACGGTGTTCTAATGCAGCATTTGCACACCGGGGTTACTCCCAGCCTGAATAGCAGGTCATCCCCTACTCACTGAGCTCATCTGCGGCCCATGTGCTAGGCAATTTAGATCCAATCAGCCCTTATTTAGCTCAAGAGTAATGAGCAGCATAGTGACACAGACTTAAGCCTGACCCTCAGGACACTGCTCATCAAGCAGTAAAACTGTGACAAAATCATTCATCTTCCACCCGCTGGCAAGAAATAATACTCGCACTCACTGTATTACTTTTTCAAGATACAGGGGGAAAAAAAAAAAAAGAGAGTCCTGAATTTTCATGATGTGAGACATTAATTTGCAGAAAGCTGAATTCCCTTAAACCCCCCTGTTGCTATGAGCTCACCAGGGGGAAACAGGCCTTAGGAGACTGAAATGGAATAAAGAAAATTGCTTCAGCTTTCTTTTCATTTTAAATAAGCCTTAAATCTGACAAGCGATATCCTAAAGAGAGAAGAAATATATATCTTGTAAGGTAATGAAGAAACAATCAAAATTAAGAGATTAGAAGGCTACTTGCATATAATGGTTTTATTGGCAAAAGTATTTCTTTGTTTAACAACCACAACACAAAAAAATGTTCCATGTGAAAAGCCATCCTCACACCTCATGTGAAGAGGGAAAGAAGGAAAACTGAGAGGAAAGTTAATTTGGGAAAATAGTTTCAAAAGTGAGACACTTGCATCAGAAAACAAATCTGCGCTTTCTGTCCTTCAGGGAGCACATATTTCTCTAAAGGACTGCAGGGTCCCAAGCAGGAGGTTCTCAGCACACCTGGATATTATTTTACCCTCTTCTTTGGTGGATATACTCTTTCACAACAGTAAGCTTTGTACTGCCATCAGGTGGGCCACAGAAAGCTTATGTAGATTAGTTTTTGGTAGATAAAATGGGTACAATGGATGAAACACAGAAAAGCGTTTCAATCTGTAGCACAGGGGACAGAGCTGTGTATCTTCATCATTGATGTCCGAGTACTAGACTTGAGTTTCTTTAGCTTTGGGTGTCTACCAAGACTGGTTTGTTTGGGCATCAACAATCAGAAGGTCCTTTGACAGCTTTTGTTGTTTCAGCTTGTTCTTACAAGTTACTCTAGAATAGAATAGAATTTTTCAGTTGAAAAGGACTTACAACAATCATGTAGTCCAACTGCCTGACCAGTTCGGGGCTGACCGAAAGCTAAAGCAAATTCTTAAGGGCATTGTCCAAATGCCTCAAACACTGAGAGGCTTGAGGCATTGACCCCCTCTCTAGGAAGCCTGTTCCAGTGTTTGACCACCCTCTCGGTAAAGAAACACCTCCTAAGGTCCAGTCTGAACCTCCTTTGGTGCAGCTTTGAACCATTCCCATGTGTCCTGTCACTGGATCGCAGGGACAATAGGTCAGCACCTCCCTCTCCACGTCCCCTCCTCAGGAAGCTGTAGAGAGCCATGAGGTCACCTTTTCTCAAAACTAGAAAAGCCCAAAGTCCTCAGCCGCTCCTCACAAGACATGCCTTCCAGCCCTGACACCGGCTTTGTTGCCCTCCTTCTAAGGCAGATACTCTCTATTATATCTTAAACACAAATTTGAAATTCATTTTAATCAATTATTCGGCTTTCCCACGGCCACCTACTGATTCAAGAAGATGGACAGTGAGAAGTGGAAGTGGGTATTGCAAATCTGAACCAATGCTAGACGTATACAGGACCTTTCTATAAGCAAAGTATGAGGTACACAGCTCCAGTGCATACTGCAACTCATTTCATTTCAGTACAGTAATACTCTCAGAGAAGAGGACACACAATCAAAACACGTCTGTTTTAGCTAGTCATCTTTGAAAATCAGAAGACAAGGGACAAAGGTATGAAACGTTATTTTAGACTAAAAAAAGATCCTGGAAAAAAAAAATAAAGCTCAAATCCCACATAAAGTAGGAGGAAGAGAAAAGAAATTCAGTTTTAATTACCAGAGCAACACTTTAAGGCAACAACTATAGCTAAGAACGCATCCAGTATTCCCACAGAAAATGGCAACAGATTACTTTTAAAGATTTAGACACAGCAAATATCTCAAAATGCTGCTATATTCTAAAGCAGTACTGGCTTCCCATGCTCTAAAACCATTTAGAGACTGTATCTTCTTTAGACTCATTAAAACCTCAGTTTTATTAATGGAATAACTCAACTTTAAAAAAAAAAACCCTAAGAATACTTTAAGCCGTAGGTCAAGTTAGCACAGCAAGGCATGCTTGCTCCCCAAGCAGAAGATCTATGTTATAAAGTCAAAAAGCAAGGACTTCTTTCCTTTTTCCACACAGGTAAACAAAGCAACTTTTAATGGCTTTCTAATGGTCATTCATTAAGCCTGGGAGATCTTAGGGTCAAACTAAGATCTTCTGACTCTCAGTTCAGTGGTTTAGTCACAGAGTCGCCCTCTGTACTTACCAGGACATCACAGCCAGTAGCTCTAAATATACTCTCAGGATGGGGTGGGTAAGAGAAGACTCATGCTCTTCCAAACTCTTCTGGATACAGTTTTCAGAAGTTCAACATCAGAAAATACATTTTACAAAGACTAACACTAAAACCCCTGAGGGGAAAGAAAAGGAGGAGGGAGAGAGGAATAGAAAGGGAGGACCTTTCTGTTCTCCTCCTGAGCTTATCTGCTGACTTACATGGTAACAGAGAGGGGGGAGAGGCTTCTGTTGGTCTCTGAAAGCTTCCCACAGGCTGTTTCGATGACAAGTGTAACAAAAAAAAAAAAAAATCACAAATGACTATACATTTCCATAGCAAAGATATACCGGATAATCCATTCCTATCATGATTTCTCTCACAACCTCAAGGCTACACACTCTAACAGACAGAAACATCCAGTTCTGCTGTTATCCAGGGCCCATTTATTAATGTAACTTTTAATTAGAGACAGGTTTACCTGATTAGTATTCCTGTAGAGTTTATGAAATTTACACACTGAAATTTTCAGTAACTTTTCATGTCCTTCAATACTGTCAGAACAGTACAAACGGACATAAGTACACAAGAGTTGTTTTCAAAATAAAATTACCATTTATTATGTTACTAGGTTTGTGGTACTTCTCATTTGTCCTATGGGAATCAGTAGTAAGTCTCCCTGAAACTAGGCAAAGATTTCTGAAGTACAGTGAATCACAGCAGTAGTTTTACACCTGGGCATGTACTTGCATTTCATAATCCTGTAACTCAGTGCTAATACACTACAAAACCCAAATGCCAGGATGATGATAATGAGATAAAGCTCATATTAGAGCAACACCTGATTACAATAAGACATTTTAACATGTTTCAAGCACTTTTAAGAACAACATATTGCAGTGCCAGAACCTACTGTTTCCAGGCTTGCAGCAGATTTCTCTGAGTCTGTGTCCTTTTTTACAACAAGTTCTGACAAATCCATTAAATTCCTGTATTTCTATTAACCTAGGGTTTCTTTTTGTCTCATGAGGCACTCGGATGAGGGGTAGTGCCAGAGATTTGGAACAAATGAAAGCACACACGGGCAAGCATCCTGCATTTACCTTTCATTAAAGAAGAAAAAAAACAAAACAAAATCAGGATTCTAAAACATTGTTTAACACAAACAAAAAATAAAGGAAAAACTTATTCTGAGCTAGAAGCTGAATGCTCCAAGTAAACATAGGAAAGAAGCACTTTGCATTTTTATTTTGGGGAATTTCTTGATTGTTTACTGTTTATTTTACATATGTTTTAAAAAAGGAGACTATTAAAATACAATCTTACACTTCATACTGAATCTCACTATGCAGATCAAATACTCGGAAGTGCCAGCAAGTAGCATCTTGTTTCCAATTATCCACTCACTACATATCAAAAACTAATAAAAATGAGTTCTCCTGCCAAGTTGTAGTCCTATTTAAATATATGGATACCAAAACAATCATAACAATAACAATAAAAAAATTGTTTAAAAAAAAGCTTATTTTAAACAATCTAAGCATAGGTAAATACAACAATCAAAAGCTACTGATATGTTTCTAGCAGAAAATAAAAATACAAGAAAAACCTGGAAAGGGTTATTTTAAAACACAGCAGTGTAAAAATGGTGAAGATGGGGCTCTCTTTTCAGATGCCTTTTAAGAAAAAAGAAAGGAAGAAAACAAGCGCACTTTCAAAACCTGATATGCCAAGTTTTAGCCAAGAGCAAGTTTTCACTGCTATGTTAGAAACCCTTGAAAACAAAGGTTTATAATGGAAATGCTGACAGACCCTTAACCATAACAGCATGAATAGCTATAATTAAAGAAGAGCTTTTGGCTACACCTCACTCTGCAAATGAAATACGGCCATTTTTACAGTATCGTCAAATAAAAGCAACTGGGAAACCTGGAATGCAATTCTAGCACCCCGACAAGATATGTTAAAGGGGACTGCTAAAACTGTTTGACATTTTAAGCTTTAAATACTGAGGCATTTAGTTAAAGTAACCAAGTCAGTATTTTCATAATGCTACTTAATCAGCAATAAAGAATGCTCATGTGAGCCATCATCCGGGGTTAGCAGAAAGTGGCACACGAAGTTATTATTTCCTAACAGCCTGCAGGGAGCTGCTTCTCTCTTTAATCAGTGATCTCACTTCCTTCCTACCTGTAAATTCCCTGACACACAGTTATAAAATTAAGAGTGCAATGTACAGAAAAATTACATTTATGAAAGGCCTACTATCTTACATCTGCTTGGATTTTAAAAACAGGTGAGAGAACAACATTGAACCATTCTACCCTTTTCTGAGTTTGCAGACAGAGCAGGCCTAACGAGTCTGGCTAAGCCAATAATAGTTTAACATCTGGTTGGCACAAAGTCATCCAAATCTTCTGAACCAACAAAGTAGTTTTAGTGGTGTTCTACTCGTACGGCTACAGGACTGTTTTCAGTGAGTCTGTCAAAATGGCAGAGAGAATCAGTAACACTATCCTGTCCTATACAACCTGCAGATCAAAGCGTTTTATAAACCTTAAGGAATTAAGCTTCTCTACAGATGGGATAAATAGGCAGGCAACGGTAACCAAACATATGAATACAGTAGGTGAAATAAAGAACAGTTAAAAAAAAGGCTCTGATACTACTCTTTTGTACCAATCAGTATTTGAATGTGTTGGTAATTCAACTATTTCAGTGGACCTGCTTTCTCTAAGAAACAGTATGAATACTGTCCTGTACCTTGTCTGTGATGACCTGAGAAGTCTGTAATGAACTTCTATGCCCTCCTCAAAAGGGCCACATAATCCCCAGTTCTGGAAAGCTTTGAAATAATGCCAACATATGAAATAGGCAACTTATTCACCAGTCTCAAATTTCTCCCTATTTCACGTTTAAAAACAACACAACAAGTCCTGTGTATTAGCTAATGGAGAAAATGTCAAACTATTTTGAAGTCTCCAATTTATTCCAGTAAATACATTCAGTTCTACTGAAATAATAAATAATAAATCAACTAAACTTAGTTTCATGCTTCATCTTTTTTCAAAAGACTGCCTGAAAAACAGTTGTCTTTGGATGTATAAGCTATTGACAGCTGCAGTCAAACTACTAGACAATAACAAAGAACCTAGTTAAAGAGAGATCTTGCATATGGGCCTCACTATTCCTATTATGCACTCTTCCACAGCTCCTTCCATGTATTTCAGTCTTGCACATTTGAAGTAATGGCAGATCAATAGCGGCCTCTTAATATCTTACAAAAAAAAAAAAGCAGTTTGGGCTTCAAACTGGAGGACTACTTCTCAAAGGCATCAGTAGACAAAAATATGCTTATTAAAGGGCACTGTGGATGTTGAAAACCGAACCAGTACATCAAAGCAAAACTGCTTGAAAGTGGTAACATATGATTTTCTTCTTTCTTATTGAACCCCAGACAAGTATTTAAATCTCCATAACTATAGTATTTGATTGCAACCTTCGTGAAAGAGAAAAAAATGGAATGAAGAGTCTGAAAAACAGAATCAATTCACTGAAGAAAAAAACAAAAAAAACCCACCAAACACCAACACCCCCTAACTTCAGTAATTTCGTACAGACGATAATGTTGAAATTTCCTGTGCCAAAAGAAAGATGGTATTGTCTGCAATAGCAGCAACTAGGTGACTTCCTACAGAGCCACCAATTCATAACAAAGTATCAGGGATGTCAAACCTAACGTCCTGAAATAGTAAGGAAACATTTCAAAGACTCTAAATGCAGTGAGGTAATGGTGGATTTTGAAATTTAGCATATCATTCACAGTCCTCCAGAGATTTCTCTCTCCTTTTACTCTATTTCAGTAAGAAATCAATATGAATTAGAGTTTAATGCTAAAACCAAAACTAACATGTCAGTCTATATCCACAATTTAACTAAATAACTTACCGAAGTCTGGCTAGAACAACCTGAAGAAAATTCAGGACCATACTCAGTTCAGCTCCTCGACAAGCAGGCAGCAGCATAGTAAAGCCATCATTTAGCAACTTTTCCTCAGAAAGGCTCAAGTAGCAGCTGGTCTCAAACACTTCTTGGACACCATCAACATAGGTTGAAAGTAGAGTCCAGAGATTTTGTTTCTGTGTGTAGTCATTTTTGGTTACTAAAAACTCCTTTGCCTTCTCACGGAAAGCATTTGAGAGTTTCTCAGCTAGGACACTGATGTCCATGTTCTTCTCAACATAAATCAAAAGGAAAGCAAAATGACCTCTCCAGATGAGAGCTCTCTGAGACACAGTGACAGAGGATGGGGTCAGGAAGTCCAAAAGATCCAACACTCGACTCACTATATCTTCTGTCTCCGCAATAATTGCCAGCATGAGGAACAGGTTAAAAAAGTTCTGCAGTCCCACTTCTGTCAGCTCCTGCATTCTTCTCCGATGGAACTTGGAATAAATTCTACATTAAAAAAAACCAAAATAAAACAGGAAAGAGAAACTTTCTTAAAGTACACAATTTTCTATCTGATCTATAGACTAAAATAATATTTTCATGCTTTTAGTTTACAGTTACCCTCTTCCAATAACCCTTAAATTTTAAATACCCTCTTCCCTCCCCTCTTCTACTTCTTTGGCTACTGGAACAAACATGCTATTTCATTTTCTCCTCCTAACAGAAGATTCACATTAAGAGTTTTCAACTCCAGGTACAGCCTAACGCTTCTCCCTTATCCAACCTCTAGCACAAAGTTGAGCGCAATGTTATGAACACTCTCTCTACTTTGTTTGTGATGGGTGTCCTCCATACCATGACTTCACATCAATGAAGCTTAGCCCATGAAGGCTGCTAGGAAAGGAAGCCATTTGTCATCAAGTGGCATCTCTCAGTGACAGCAAATAATTCCTTTACAACTTATTTCCTAAAACTCCGTTATTTCCAAGTGGCACAAAGAAAATTAAAAAAAACCCACACAGTCAGGGACCTTCCTTCCTTTAACTACTGATTTCTGTTCTCCCGTAGCTGCTGTGATCAAAGTATGTAACAACCACTGCAGTAAAAGGGAAAGGAAGATTTCTGATGGAAAGCTCCTTTTCTGCACAGTGCTTCACCAAAGTCTGTACCAACCTGTATTGCATACCCACTGTATGGACTGCAGACTACAAGTTTGGGAGAAAACAGGGAAACTGAGTTGTTTGGGAGAGAAACATCTCTCCAGCACGAAGATGTCAAGAAACTTCAAGCTGTACTGCTCGTATGACAGTGCTCAAGTCATATGTAGCTGACAGTGAAAAGTGCTGCTGCTCTGCACCTTTAAAGGGGTTGACAAAAAGCAGAAAGCTTTTACATCGGTGTCTTTTCTGTGACCTTTGCTCAGATCTGGACTTTTAAATAAATGTCATATGTCATAGAATCATAGAATCATAGAATGGTAGGGGTTGGAAGGGACCTCTAGAGATCATCTAGTCCAACCCCCCTGCTAAAGCAGGTTAGCCTAGAGCAGGTTGCACAGGAATGCATCCAGGCGGGTTTTGAATATCTCCAGAGAAGGAGACTCCACAACCTC
>VZSC01003120.1:232352-261690 GCA_013398225.1 Steatornis caripensis | reverse complement strand
CCCTTCCTGTTGTCCTTAACCTCCCTTGCCAGATTTAATTCCAGTCAGGCCTTAGCCTTCCGTGTTGCATCCCTGCATGTTCTGACAACAGTCCTATATTCCTCCCAAGTAGCTAGTCCTTTTTTCCACATCCTGTAAGCTTCCTTCTTCCCTTTGAGCTTTTTTGCAACCTCCTTGTTCATCCATGGAGGTCTCCTGCCTCTTTTGCTCGACTTCTTCCTCATCGGGATGCATTGATCCTGAGCTTGGAGGAAGCGGTTCTTGAATATTAACCAGGTCTCTCGGGACCCCTGCCTTCTAGAGCCCTAACCCAAGGGATTCCTCCAAGTAGGTCTTTGAAGAATGTCACCATTATTAAGAGAGAGGAATAAGATGAAAATGCCTTGCTTAACTTTGATTTGTGTGTTTAAAATCTTGGGTATATCCTTCACCTTTAATTTAAAGTAAGTTCCACAGACAGTACTTAAACATCCATAAATGCTGTTTTCTGTCACCTGGAAAAATAGTTGGAAATGGCACTGAGGTTATCAAATCTAGCCACCAAAAATTACAGCAAATCCAATTAATGTTGTTTAGTAGTAAATGACTACTGACAGGCATTTACGGTCTTCATGCATCAATTAATGCTTGGTTAGCTGCTGAAAACAGAGTTCATCCCAAAATCATAGCTGTAAGCTGTTAAATTTTGCTACTTGTGTAATTGATTTATTCAAGGTAGAAAAGATGAATACCGGTTGAGCAGACTGACATAATGTGTTTTGTGTATTATTATTCCCCCTCTTAAATTAGGGAAAGTAACAAGCTACAAGAGTACAAAAATCTAAGTATAATTTGTTTTCAGTAAAAACAGAGCAGGCTAATTAAAATTACTAACTAAAGTAAGACATTGATGCTGCATCCAACAACATACTTGTTTTATGTAGCTGTAGTAATTTTTAAACCTGAACTTTACTGACTATAACAACTCGTGAAGTGTACATAGATATTAGGCATACTTTCCCTCTCTGATTGCCAAGATAACCCTTCCTTCTTGGAAGAAACATACCATGTAGCTTTGTAAAATATGATTTTTTTATATGTTTACTACTTGCATATTAAAAGACATTTTCAACATTTAATACAACTTTAATTGTTTTTATTAATCTTAAAATATTTTTTTAAAAATCAAAACTCAAAACATAAACCAAAACTAATTCTAAGTCTTCTACAGCCAATGAAACAAACAATTTAAATAAAGTTAGCACCTTTAATAATCAGTACAATCTCGTCATTATAATAAAAGTTTTAAGGATTCAGTAAGTATATAAAACATCAGAATTTGATTTAGAGCATATATATTTTACGGGTTTTTATGCAATGACTGACCATATCTCTTACATAGTATGTTTCAACATTAAATGAAAAATAAAAACAATCATCAAAAAAAAAGAAAGATTTTGGAAACCGTGAAAAAGAAAATGGAACTATAGATGAAATTGCAGGCCTAGCAAGAGCCAGTCTGCACGTTCTTGGACAACACATGGCTTACATGCAGCTCAAACAGAATTTCTGTGTTTTAATTGCATTACCTGTCTGGCAATGGGGTTGTACCACTGCCTAGGTTGCCAGCATAACAAATTCCTGGCCTCGGGGACAAAGTAAATCATGACAGGCTATGGTTGCCAAGGTGATTCTTGGACCCTGTCACAGCCTCAGCTGGCAAGAGAAACTTCAGGAACAAGTGTCGCCTTCAAATTAGGAATCACCCTGGATCCCTCACCCCCTTCGCTTTCTCATGAGCGCAGTCCCCCTCCCTTGCTTTGGTACGGGGCTGGAAGGGCCATGCAGTCTGACTTACTAGACCTCTTACAACATCAGACAAAAACAAATAGCGGCCATACCGTCCTTTAATTTGTTTCCAAGGATGCACGCCACTGTTCTCTGCCTCTTCTTTCATAATCCGTGCCAAAATGCTGAGAAATATGAAGTAACTGTTGCTGGACTTGTACAGGGCGGGGATCTGCTGTTCACAACAGCAACTTTTCACCAACTCAAGCATTGACAAAGAAGTTTTACTAACATTTGCCAGACCCTTCAGACCAAGCCAGGGAACAGTAAAGCAACTGTTCTAAAAGAATAAATGAAAATAGAACAGATTATAAGTAACCATAAATACTAATATTCCAAAAGCAATATGATGCAGTCCTTCACACAAACAAAAGGACATGTTCCTACCACAACTCAAAAAATAAAAATGCATTGTAACTGTGTGCAAAGTGTTTTTACAAGACCTTAAAATCAGTAGCCCTGATGAAAGATAAGAGTAAAAATATATTATAACTCATTCTATGGTGACATAATGTAATGGACCATTACATATATTTAAACAAGATTTATTAAATAAATATAGCAAATTTAGGGATAATTCCATTGACTAGTCAGTTTTACAAAAGTACAGCAATTAAGCTTGGCTAGAGGAGAATCAGTATTAATTGCTAAAAATTGAGGACCATCTACGTGCAATTCTACATATTTTATGTTACCTACTTACCAGGTTCTTGCTGTAATAATCCCAGAGTACGGTGACAATAGATAGATTCAAGTTCCAGAAACCACACAAAGTCAAACAGCACTGAAGATGCATTCGTAAGTGTTCCTCTAACACACCAGTCTTGAATAGGGAATAAAAAGTTAATTGTAGGAGGGGAACATCACCTTGCCTACACATAAACTCAATACTACCAGACTACTAAGAATAATTTCCTAACATAAAAATAATTTTAATTATATAATATTGAGTAAATGCATCTGCTAGTATGATCAATGAACTAGAAGATAAAAGCTGACAATTGCATCCTGCAATCCAGCCAATATAATAGTTCATCACGCACCATTTCAGGTGTCCACAGAGTTGCAGACACATTAAAGTAACAGCAAACTCAGTATTGTGAGCTTAACTTGAAACATGACTGCATGGTACAACCTCACAAAACAGCAAACGGGGCACTAGCTATATTGAATGCATTGAGTCAGCTGAACGCTTAGGCCCTTCCCTCACGTAGGTCCAAAGGAAAGCTCATCCACCACTGACACAGAAGGAAGGTGCAACTAGCCAAGAGCTCCTGTTTCTCTTCATAGTATTCCAAACAGGAGGATCTCTTCTTTCTGAATCATGTTCCTTCTCAAACTTTTGCAACATGGCTATACTGCTAACATCCCAGACAACTCTAAGTCAAGGGCAAGTAAGTCTCTGAACGGTGGAAACAAACAAAAAGATCTCAGCACACACAACATTTTTCATATTCATCAGTTCCAAATTTTGCACACAAAAGGAAGAAGGCTCATAAGAAAGAAAATATGAAATTCCAAACAATTTGAACACAGTGAAGCCTTCAGGTTGTAAGTGTGGGATAGGGATAGTGGGATTTGTCTCATCCAACTTTTGATGTCAGCAAAACCAGACTTGCATCAGAGCCAGGATATTAGGATTTCAATGCTCAGACTGAAATCATGTGTTTAATCCAGCCTGTTTTAGGTAAATACTTTAGGATCATAAGTATAGGATAAAACCTAGGAGTGCTTTATTATCTCCACTGGCTATAAAAGTGGTTTAGTGGACCAGCTTGTGTGTAGTTGCCCTAAGGGAAGACTTTTACACATGTAAGTCTAACGCATCTCTGGGATAGCAGCAAACTTATTCTGTGACAAGAGAAACCTCCTGACCAACGTCTAGTTTTCGAATACATCTAAACACTATACAGGCCTGGAATTTCTAACGGCATGAAATAAGCTAGAGAAATAAAAGGGGTAAGAGAAATAAAAAAAAAAAAAAACAGGATGAGTTTTATGACTCAAAATCATAGCCCCAAGAAGGGGAATGAAGGAAACCATGCCTCAGATAAATAGTCTTAAAGCTGTAATTTGTGCACAGCATTCTGTTTAGGATCCAATTCAACAAACTACAACTGCTTCAGTTAAATTAATTCAACAATAAACACGGTATTGTGAGCAACTTCAATTTCAACCATTACTTATCTGTCCAACAACGGTTTTAGAACAGTTCCCAAAGCCAAGATAGTACTGAAGGCTTTATCTCAAAATTAATATGAAAGAGTTCTCCAGACTTCATATACCCCTGGGATTAATGGATTCTCTCATTGCTCTTTTGCTTACAATGGTTTCCTGCACTGCTGGAAATACTATCAGAACTCTTGAGGTAGTCAGCTTTTAATTTATCACAGAAGGGAAGTACACCAGATACTATCAAAATGATAGTACTATCTAAACACAACATTTTTCTCTTATGACCTCCTACTATAGTAACAAAATTGGTTTCCTAGAACTCCAGCAAATACTTCTGTATCTCTTTTAGAGCAGAATTAAAAAAAAATATAGTGAAGGTGTAACAAAATTGACGCAGAAATGAAATCACATGAAGCATTTATTTTCTAAAACGAAAGGCTAATAAGACAGACTGCTATTAGTTCTTACGAACAAACAAGCTTTTGATTCTCACTTACAAATTCATCTTACTTAAACTGACAATCCATAAACTTAGTCAGTTGATGTTGCCTATTATACAAATATAGCTATGTTAATATTCTTTGTACAACAATTTTCATTTTGTAGTAGAAATAGAATTGTAAACCAGCTCTACTTTTGTCATTAGGCCAGTAACAGAAACCCAAATTACAACAGAAGTAGGGAACACCTTATGTAACTAGTTTCCCCATATTTCCCTGTATCTAGTTTTCCCCAGTTTTTCCTGTTTTGTGATACAGATGGGAGATCTTTCATACAAGCAATTGTCTTCAGCTCTATCCGTCAAGAATTATAAAAAAGAGAGCAGTCTCTGGCTGAGAAACTCACCAGTCTGTCAACTGCTTGAAGCTGAAAGGAGATATGCAAGGAAGCAGCACTCCACATTATTGCTCCTATCTTTATTTACAGCTCACAAATAGAGTATTTTTGCTTCCCATCTCCACCGGTCCCCTAACCCAAGCAGCACCTTCACATCTTTTCCTCACTCAGAAGGCAGCTGACTATAACCTCATAAAGAAGGACTTCCTACTTGGAGACAGGGCACTGCAGCACCCCTCTGCCACCTTCACCTGGACACGGGATGCCTTCCTCAGGAAGTCTTTATCACCCCCAAAATCAGGCATATGCCACATGAAGGTGGCTCAGGCTTTGCTGTCAGCATGAGGGCTGCCCTCTCTGTGCTGGGGATCACTAAACTCGACAGTTTTACTGAAACTACCAAAATGCTGCAGGTTTAACACTGGTTACGCATTTTTGCATCTCAATATTTAGCTGTCCTAAGGATGTTAAAGCTGACTCCAGCTTCTGCTGATTCATCATCAAAGGTGACCATTCTTTTCTCTACTTTCATGATGCTTCCTTGTGCTCAAAATCCATGTCTGCAATAGTGCCTATTAAATCATCTTTTCACAACATAGAAGTTGAAGCTCATGTGAAGAGAAACTCACAGTTACTGGTGGGAGAGAGACTATCAATTACATTACAAATTATGATGTGCACCTTTTTCAGCTGCTTTTGAACACAAAAGATTATGCATACTTGATTTCATCTCCATTCCCCACCCCCCCCATCCTTTGTAATTTTCCATTCTCCTTCTGAATATGTATAGTCTACAACCTTTTGAAGTTAGGGAGCGACAAGCACAAGTGGATTATGAGGTTGATGGACATGCTATGTGCTAAACATGATTGGTTTTTAAGCTCCCGTATACTTAAAAATGAAGTTTCTAACCACCAGTTCCCGCCCTGTTTTGCAAATGAGTGATTTGGCACTATTATTTCTTCTAACTTATGTTGCATAGCTATTACTGTGCATCTCTAGTACAGATAACACAGGGCATGTGCTGAAAAGGATGGCACAGGTAGGATTTACCAACAAACTCAAGCCAAGTGTTAGTGGGCAGTATCATCATTACTGTCCTGTTGTTCGTTCAAAGAGCACTATTCTCCCTCTTGCTTTTTCCTGCTTTTCCATGCTCCATTTCACTATTTACTTCTTGATATCTCATGCCTACATTTTCTTGTTTCAAAAATACTCACTCAGCAGATACTTCAGAGATAGAAAGGACAAGATAAAAGGTAAGAGTGGCCACGTGAAGCTGACGGATCAACACAGGAGATGGACATGCCTACTGGTAAAAGAAAATCTCCTTCTAGACAATGTCAAGAAGGCTGCTTTGCAGGGATAGGTAGCAGGATGCATTTTTTAACAGAAGTACCTATACGCACTCGTGCATGCACATATGGGGACTAATGCTCTCCAAGGAGCATTTCCTACAAGCAGCTAACTCCATAATGTAAGAAAACCTAATGAACAAATTAAAAAAAAAAATATTCAACTTCAGAGTAATCTTCACTCAAAATAATAAACATTCAAAAGAAAAGAGGAATAATTTGAAGAAGAATGTAACTACAAGTGTCCTCTTACTGTTTCTCAGGTTGCTGACATACAGAAGATGCATCACAGGAAGGTGGTTAATAAGCTACTCAGTTTTTATGCCTATTATCTACATCTCTACAGTTTCTTTCACAGAATGGTAAGCATCCAATAAGTGATGTCATCACTGCAGTTTTAGTGTATATGCACAGTGTGTGTACTCAGTTATATAGTGTTAAAATCACTCAAAAGCAGTTAACCTTTTAAGCTGAAAGACTACATAAACAAATGTTAGTTTATCTATAGGATATTAAAAAGTTGAAAAAATCACGCTATCATATCAACTATCCTAACAACTACAAAATATCTTTTTGCAAAAACTGTAACAAGTACTGTTCCAGACTCCAACTTCAGCCACAGCTGAAGCATGAGCACAGCCACAGCATGAGCAAGGCAGTAATAATAAAAAACCTCAAAACGATTCCTCTTCTGCTTTCAACAACAGAACTTTGCAGAATTTTTTTATTTCATCTGAGACCAAATACAAAACCAAACATGTTTATTCTTGTCTTGAGCATACACAAATTAAAGAAATTATTTTCATAGGTGGTGTTGATATGGCATTTGCAATTTGTACCATGCAACTTCAGAAAAATTTACAGAGCTGCAACGTAACATATTTAAAAACATGATGAACAGCATATTTAAAAGCATTTTAAAAGGAGGTCAATTCTGACCTCTGGGCCATGAAACATTGCATTAACAGTTCTGCAGAAAGAAAAATGATAAGGTATGAAATGAGTGCTCAGAAACTAGAACCTTATCAGTAAGAGTTTGATTCAAGCCTGTAAGACAAATTGCTCAGCAAGGCAAGTCACCTTCCTGCTGTGATGAGGATATAGTTGAATTTTCAATGCAAGTGACTATCTCCCTCATCATGTCTCCTCAACTTGATATCCTTACATTCAGTATCTGGTTTACATTTTCTAAGCATCCAGTTCTTATTCTGAATACATCTTGTCTGAGTAGCCATATACCTACCCTTCCAGGATAATTATCTTTTTTCCTTTATCTGACAATTTAGCATCAAGCACAACCACTTTAAAGCAAGTGTAACTGCTAACAAGGAAGGAACTGTATACTGCCATTGTTCAGCTACGTCAAGGATGTTCATTTACCTGTGATAAAAACACTAGAATTCCAAAAATACACTCGTTAGCTGGACTTTGTTTCATGCATTGTCTTTTCCTGAAAGCATCCCTGACACTTTCCTTGTTCATTATTTCTTCCTTTACTCACTTACTTGAGCATCAGTAGATTTTTTGAGGAGTTCTTCCACAAATTTCCAATTGGATTCCTTCTGTTTCTGAAAAATAATGATTATCAGCATGAAATAACATTTGTATTCCTCACAGGAATCATAATGTAATAACATAAAAATAAGCAGGCAAGAGGATTTGCAGAAATGTTTCATTTCATGACAGCATATTGTAGTTATCACTGTAAACAGCTTTTTTCTTTGATCAATGTAATTGATATCTGTCCTAAAAATTAGGCCTCAAAAACAAATAAAGAGCTGAAAATAAAAAGTATGTAATTTAAGCTGGTTTAAGTGACTCATTTGCAATCCCAACCTTCACTTTCAGTAAAGCTGCTAAACATTCAGGTATTTTTGATGACTACAAGCACTAAGTACGCGTTACAATTTATTTCTTTAACATTCTGCAAAGAGGAAAGTACAAGGGGTAAGAAGGAGGGAAAGGTACAATTTTACCTTTTCACGCTTTTTCCTTTTCAATGAAAAAAGCAATTCTAACTCATTTTTCCCAGGCCAAACATTAAGGATTGTTTTGGCCAATTCAGTAAGGAGTTGGCCAGGTAATAACGGCCTATATAGATAGAAAAAGGGTAGGTCTAATATGGCCCATAATTCATATTCTTCAGCTTGGGAAGACAGATGACTATCCACTTGAATCAGCTAGACCATGCTAGTGAAGTAACAGAGTTGCATGGTAAAATATATTAAAAAGGAAGAGAAAAAAATGTATTTAGGCAAAGTGGGAAATAAAAGGGTAGAATTTTTTGCAACTAAGGCTATTTCCCAGTAAAAAAATAAATGGCAACCAAGCCAACATACTTACTATTCTAGAAGGTCCAAAAATTGTCTCTTGCACTCAACTATATATATAACTAGATGTGTGAACATAATACTTTCATCATTGTCCTGCATTACTCTTCCCTCTGCTGTCACACTGTTAAGCCTTGTAAATTATTCGGCAGATATCTGCCCTTTAAACGTCTGTACAGAGCTTAAAAGAAAGAGCATCTTATGCTTTGATAATTGAAATATAACTAATTTCCAGCAGCAACACCATCGTGCCCCATCCTTCTCTGCTACTGACTGCAGTACTTAATGCTGTGACTTGGTAACAATTCCACACCGAACTCCAGAGAGTATTTTAAAGACGAACTCTTTTGAGATGATGCACTAATACTTATGTAACACAATTTGACTACTTGGTGGCTTTACATTTCTGCACAACAAGAGAATTCTGAAGGATTGTCGATGGCAGCAAGTCACAGTCTGTAGACTGTTTATGGAACAGCTATGAATGAAAGGACAGATCTGCAAAAATTAACACTAAACCTGTGATTCCACAATTCAGGAACTTTAGCAGAATCAATTAAGGAGTTCTCACTGCTTCCTCCTCATCCTGCCAGCTGCAATTCCTGCCCTCACAGCTGTAGCATGCCACTGCTCTGTTGTTCCGGTACCTCTGTTTGTGGGACATGGTGTGAACTAGATCAGTGAATCGACCCAGAGCTTTAGGAGAGAAAGAAAGAATGAAAAAGGGAGGAAGGCCTGAACTAGCTCATAGAATAGGGACACAAATAATTGTGCCAGAACAGCAGAGGGCATATCATACCTAGGGTGGTAAACAGGACTTCTTAAGCTGTTATTGATGCCAAAGCCTTTGTATCATGAGACTAGAGCTAGCATCCTGTCAGAAGGAGAGGCCACTGCATGAACAAGTAGCCAAGGAGTAAAGGCAACACGTCAATAATGAGTAAAACCCAGGAAGTGCACAACCAGCATTCCCTGACAGTTCTGGCTAGTATTTAAGTCAGATTTTTATTTTAACTGCTGTATTTTAGAGGTTGATGTTATGTGAATACCTATGACTGGCATGGTCCTACTGCAGACTCCAAGTAAAGCTGATCAACTGCTCAAAAGCCAGATTTATCAGAGATTAGTAGATACTAAGAGCGTCATGCTAAATAAATGACTACGAGACTTAGAATGTCTGGATCAGCCTGCTCAGAACATGCTTTTAGCATTCACATAGTCCAAGTACACATGATTTATACAAAGGTGTTTATTGCCAAAGTTCCAGCTCAGCTGCAGCATGCAGATCGCCTTACAAGATCCTGGAGTAATCTCCGGCAAATTCCTGACACCAACTGGAATGGATTACAAAAGTGCACCTAGATTCAGCCCAAACTCAGGAAAGAATGACCCCAATCATCTGCTGCACTCTCTTTTTTTAGCCTCAATTGTCTCTATCTTTTTACAGACTTGTTTCATTCAACTCCCACTAAATTTATATCCTAACAGTATTCCCTGCTACACTGGCAATATGGCACAGCAACTGTTTACAATCCATCCTTGTCAGAGAGTATCTAGAATCTACATCTCTTACTCCAAACCTGCTATCTTACAATATCCTCCCTCCACCCCAAGAGAGTCCTAAAATAAACGGAACCTGGAGACCTTACAGTGCATAAAAGTGCTGCTAAAACCCAAAACTTGAGCTGAGACCCTCTGGGTTCTCAGAGAGAAACTTCTGCAAAGACTAACAGCCAACTACCTGGAAAAGCCATACTAGGCTTCTCAGCTGGAAGTCCATGTTTGCATATCTTGCCATGTAGTCATTTCAGATTATTCTACTCAAAGGCAATAATTCTTAGCCCTGAGTAATTCTGTCTATATTTCCCTAGCCCACAGTATATTGAAATTGAGCCCTGCAATGTTCAGAAGTAGCAAATTCTCTCATCAGGTCCCATTCGGTTTTTAAATGTACAAATCCTGCTTTTCAGGACAGTGAAGTGGGACCTGAATGTGGGTTTATGGAAAGAGACATGTACTGTACAAACCTCATAACAGAGTCTCTAGGAAACCTGGCCAAAATTTTCTAGTTTAAAAAAAGTGGTTTCATGTGTATGAAATATATATTCAATATGAATCATTGCATATTTGAAATTATATTACTTGAGCTAAAGGGGAAAAAATAAAAAGAAGCAAGTCTGAAGCCTACTTAGAATTTTAAAAGCTTTCATAATATCCTCAAGGCCATGAAGACCACATTAAAAAATTGAAAATCTTCCACAGATGACATAGGCTTAGAGGCAATTTTGCTACAGAGCATATGAATAACCATCATTACGACACATCACCCTCCCACCTCTGATCACAGTTAATTAAAAGAAAGCATGTGTCATGAAGCTATCGCATCAGATGTTTAACCAACAAAACAGGACTACATTGAGCCCTGATGTAATTCCACCGACTTCACAAATTTGTATCATGGACTATTTTATCTTCTAATGTTCAAAGAACGTTTGAGGATGTAATTCAGGCTCGGGGTAGGGGGGAGTGGAAAAACCTCAAGAAATGGTTACCATCAACTATCTATGACAGATTACATTCTTGTGGTGTGTGAAAAGGCACTGGTGGTAGTGATACTGTTTTTTGTAAGCAGCCATGGCACTTAAGAGCACAGGGATCCCTGGACAAGCTCACAGCCACACTGAGAGAAATGCAAAGCACAGCTGATAGTTTGAGCATAAAGACTACTGGAAACATTAGGAGTAGCGTGCACAGAATGGTCTAATGATTTACAAACAGACATGGAAATTCTCTTCTCCCAGGTGGGCTGTAAGGAAAAATATATTATTTAATCTTGGGCAAGTCACTTCCTGTGACTGTGTCTCAGATTCCTACTTTAAAGTAAAGCCACCAGGAATCCTTTTTTTTTCCATTCTAGGTCTGTTTGGCTTATTTAAATAATATACTGTCTGGGGCAAAAATAATCTCTCACAAGGCTAAATACATAGTATGTATCACTACAAGAGACAGGAAAAAAATTCCAATGATCAAAGTAAACAGTATCACTGCATTTTGATTAGGGCATAAAATATAAGAAACCCAGGATAAATGTCTGCTTCACACTAGTTTCTGTATTCGACCTGAGACTAACCTCTTCTCTCCAGCTAAGTTCCTCTAATAAACAGAGAGTGTAGTAATTCTGTCTTCCCAATGTCTCTCTGAAATACATTACAGACTGTGGTCCTCTCCCACTACCACAGTAATGGGGCAAAAGCAAGGGAAGCTTGACACAACCTTCAGTGTAACAATCAGCCATGGTCTGCAATTTTATACTGTATGAATGTGTAAGAGGTTGCTTCGCTTTGCCATGCCACTAGAAAAGACTAAACCATATGATAATGAGCAGCCTGCCACGTGATCCTAAAGGATCTGTCAAGCTGCAAGCAGCAGAAGCATAAGCATCCCACATTCATCAAGTCCTCTAGTCACCAGGAAGTCATGAGTTTTTCAATTAAGTATTCAAGCACTGAGTTACGACACCGTCCCTATCTTTTTATATTGCAAATTCCCCGATTCGCCACCCCCCCCCCAAAAAAACCCCAATGAAAGTAATTGTTACTTTTATTAGAAAGTCTGATTTTACTTAGGATGAAAAGCATTCACAGAAGTTCAACATTTCAACATTTTAACCCCTTCTGTGTTTATATACTCATCCTTTTAAAGAACTAAAAATGAAGGGAGGGGAGATTTTAAGTTACCAAAACAAATTGATCAACTGATGCGATCAGACTCTTCCCTCTTTACAGATCTGTAGTTCACAAACATGTTTCAAGGTTTCAGCCTTTTGTCCTAAGTCAGGATGGGAAACAATGGTAAAGATTTTTACAGAAAAAAAGGTATGACCTTTCCAGTTTTAATATGTACTATTAAATTACAAACAACATAAGACACTTCCAAGAAAGAGTAATTTAGCCCAATTTGTGGAAGAAGCCAAATATAGCTGATGCTTGGCAAACTAGGGAATATAAGCAACCCAGCTGAAATGGAAAAAAAACCAAAACCAAATACTAATACAATGAGGCAGAAGTTAAGAGAACAGAAGGATAGATGACAGAAGATGGCATGGTCTGATTCTCCTTAGTGCTGAAAACACATTCACACAAAAAAAAAAAAAAGATTTCTGGGTCTTCAGCTATCTCTTTGGCTTCCAGTCAGCTTCCTCTATAGTCAATTAAGAGAAATTGGCAGCTTTCATACCTCTCAAAATAGATGAGTTGCCTCAGCAAATGCCTATTTCCTTCCTAATTAATGATTAAAAACTTAAAAGTAGGCAAGATGAATCTCATCAGGAGTAGGAGACTGAAAGAAGGGTCAGGGTTGACATGACCCCAGAATTTGATGCATCAGTACCAAGTACGGCCCTACATACATCTTACAGGCATAGGAACGGCATGTGCAGGTCTCATCTAGGCCCCTTACAGAATGCATGCTAGTGTCAAGTCACTCAGAATGAGATTTGCAGACCAGAACCTGATTAATTGGGGACTAGCCTGCTCTGGCATCTTCTAAAAGCAAACGTATTGCAACTTACTGCCAGAACTTCCTAAACTGAAGCTTGAATTCAACAGTTATTAGACAGTGTCTACTGGTACCACACCAACACAGAAAATTAAGCTGTATACACAAATATGTATGCACCTCGTTATGCCATTGCTGTGATACAAAGGGAATGCAATTAGACAGACTGGAATTTATCCAGAGCAGAGCTACCACTTTAAAAAAAAAAAGTATGTCTGCTACTAACTAGTTGGGATATTTCAAGTTAATCCAGTAATCTACTGAATATCTGGTGTATAACATGAATATGTCGGGGGCTCCTGGAATGTTTACCGACTTGTACAAAGCACACCTTAACACCACCAACATTAAAGGGTCTTTTTTTAAGGAGTGTGAAAATTCTTGTATTACAACATGGATTGTTTTCTGCCAACAAAAATAACCAAGCAAAGTTAGAGACCTAAATAAATTATGACAACTTTTAGGTATTTAGAAAAAAGCATACCCACCTTTTCATCTATATTTCCACTGCGGTCAAACTGGTAGAGTGATGCCAGATGAGTAATAATCCACCAGCTAAAGCTCAATGGGTCTTTACACTGAATTGTTTCAAAACCGGACATCCTTTCAGAACCACTTGGCCTTTCAAAGATAATCTTTAGAGTTTTGTTCACCAAGCTCCAGAAACACTGTAGAAAATGCAAAAGTAAATTTGAACTGTGCCAAATAACAAAGCCTAAGTAACAGTTTTCTCTACAATACCATCCTATTGATTAATTTGCTTTCACAGAAAACAACAAGATGACAAACATTTAAAGAGAATTAAAAAAAAAACAAAACCAAACCAAACCCAGCATCCAGTATTTCCAGAGGAAATCTGGAGCTACTCTCAAATGTCATCTCTCAAATGCCAGTAGAAAGCAATCTGAAAGGACAAGCTTTGGTCACAAGGAAGAACACGATGTGATACATCACAAGCAAAATTACAAGCTGATGGAATGACGATGTGCAGACAGGATGGTGCACCAACACTCACATGAGACAGTTCTTTAATGAAGACTTTTTATAATAGATTTTTGAAAAACTTTTAGTGCCAGACTAACCTAACCAAGGAAGGGTGGTAGTAGCAGTAGAGAATCAGTCTGAAAGACAGCAAACTGAGGTTCAGATTCCCTGTTTTGTTTCAAGTCTGTTCCAGCACTGACAAACTGATTAATTCTCTTTGGCTCAGATCCCTGTCTATACCACAATATTACTACTTCTTACAACCTGTGCCTGTCTTCCCTAATTATACAGAAACTCTACGGAACTTCTTTGCACCTGTATTTCACCCACCTTAGCTGGTTCCTCATCCTAACTTATGCTTCAAAGTGCTAGTACTAGTGCAAACACTTAACACTGATGAAGTTTCACGTGTGGTGTCCACTTTTACATCTGTTGTCATTAACGAGTAAATAGCTATCAGGATAAATGCTCTACTGTGAAGTACTTTATACTAACTGAACAGTACTCATTGCGCAGATCGCAGCTTTGGTTTTTATAAAGATTATTTCAGAAAACTTACAAAGGATTTTGACACTTCTTAATATTCATTCAGAGAAACATCAACTCAATTCTAAGCAGCAGTCAAGAAAGAAAAATGGAAACACTAGAAAATATTAGCAAATGAAAAGAACAAAATAGAAAATATCATTATGCAATGTATAAAACAGTATGATCACCTAACCCATTATTTTGAATACTGCATGCAATCCTAGTACTCTGCTATTCGAAATAGCATGTAATAGTGTGGAAAAAGGTTCACAGAAGGGTGACAAAGATGACCACAGAGAGAATGCTACCTGTAAAATGGATGACTGAATACAGTAATACTCTTCAGCCTAGAAAAGGCTGAAGGTAAGAGATATCAGAAACAAAACTGAAGAGGCATATAGTCATATTGGTACAGGTAGCGACTAGCTGTTTCAACAAAAGTATAAGGGGACATCAAAAGAAGTCAGCAACTACAAGATCCAAAAACAAAAACCAGGATGTTCTTGTATAGGTAGTTAAGGCATGGGTATCAAAGACAGAAACATGCGCTAGATGGATCATTGGTCTGACTGTACCCGTGTTTCTAATGTCTGGAGATTAATCATTGCATGACATAACACATAAATTGCAAATAATAATAATAAAACTTCTAAAAAATGGGTAAAGATGGGTTTATTTTCTTTTGTTCTACCATACAACTTTCACAGTCTGTTCCTTTCCTTTGCTTTCCTTCGCACAAGGAGCACTCCTTATCAGTGCCCTAGGTCGCAACCAAAACGTACACTGCAAACCTAGTCAGGACTTGATGTACATTCAAGACAGCCGCCTACAGCATCACAGTTAGCGTACAGTCCTCCTAAGGCAAATACAAAGTTCAGTTCTATCATCGGATATGTGAACTAGTGCATTCATGGCAATCTGGGAACATTTGGCCACTGTACTGCATATGCAACATGCATGCATATCTAACAGTCTTTTTCCATTACCTCTGTGTGAGACCCTTTATTTCTGTGGTCCAGCAGCTGAATAAGTAGAATCCATAACTCTTTAATGCAGGTACAGGGATAATGGTGATTAGTAAGAGCCTCAGAAGGTCTCACCTGAAAGAGAATATGCAATACAACTACTGAGAGAAGTGTTATTTTTGAAATTGCGTTTTATGTACCAATATTTCCTCTGGTTTTGGTTGTTTGGGGGGTTTTGCAGTTAAATAATATAGCTACAATTACATATTGGAAAGTGTATTACTTCATTAACATCCAAAATATATCTCTCATACAACAAAGACTGTTTCCTGATTCTACACAAGTTACAGGTTGTGCTATTTCTTAGTTTCTTCTGAGCCACTTTCAAAGATTATTTAATCAAATGAAAACGGGTTTCTGAGGCCTAAATGAAAAGGAATTGCAATATATACTGATTCATTGTCTGACAAGCAGGGTAAAGAGAAAATGATTGATTAGATTTCCTTGATGTTCTTGGGAAGATAAGAAAAAGATATCAAATGATTTAATAGCTATTATTGTTGTTATTTTTAACTGAAAAATCCGTAATGACTAGGCATAATGATAGTAGAATATGTTTTTGTTGGCATGAGCATGTTAATGTTCCCACAACATGTCACAAAATCTGCTTTTTGGTAAATTTACTGCAAGGCATTCTTTTAATATGCAGAAAACAGCATATTTTGAGTCATGAACATTATTTGATTACCATTCCATATTTAACAAAATCCACTCAGACTGATGCATTTCAAATGCAAAGTAGTCTTCTTGTCATTCATCTTTTAGTTTTACATTCCCTGAATTGTGAAACAAAATAAGCAAAACAGCAAAAGGAAGTAATAAATGTATAAAAACTCTCTGTACGCTTTAACGTTTTTAAGACCCACCAGCGCAGTATTTGAAATAATCATAATATAGACAAAACTTTACTTACTCTGTCTTAGGACCTGTGAATCCACTAAACTGTATTCAGAGGTGGTAAAAATAGCAAGAAAAGCTTTGCTTAAATAGCATAATTCAGCACATTTTACCTTCAAGGACACAATGGCAGAAATGTAGAAAGAGAAGAGGCAAGACAAAGCCGCTCACACTCAGTTTATCCCTGAACAATGAGTAGTCAAAGTTTGAATAATCAACCTACACCCCTCTAAAGCTAACAGAGGGGGACGGGCACCTGGGGAGACTAATTCGTCTAACTCACTGCAGGAGAAAGAACTGCTGCTATCCTTCCCTGACAATGAAGAGAACCCAGGGTGACTCGTTTAGCCAACTAACTTGTAGACACCTAGATCGGATGAAATGAATACTGAATTTTTATATCCTCATGCTCTTCCTGATCCATTCACGCACAACTATTCTCAAATCACACTGGTACTTAAAGTAACTTCTGAATTTAGAATCCTAATGGTGCAAATTAAAAATTAAATCAAAATACGCAATGCCCGTGACAGCAGTAACTGTATGAAAGAGACATTACAGAAGTGAGAGTGAATGACTAAAACCCACACACGCACAAGTATATCACCAATAGTTTCAAATCTATATAATATTCTGTAAGGATAGAGACTTTTTATTTATCATCCATCTTTAGAAGAATACGTTTACAACTACTGTTTTCATAAAGCTCCAAATCAGGTTTGAATACTGAACACTTAATTATAAATATGAATTTATATGTGTTTAAAGTGTGGCACTAATCTGTTTTTCTATATAGATAAAGAACCCTGCTTAGCCTATGAAACCACCAGGGTGGACCCTGACAATTGATTTGAGAACATCATGAGGTCAAGACTGAAATATTTCAAAAAATTCTATTACTCACATTCCACATACGCTGTTTAGAGTTTTCATGTGCCTATTCTTCCTCATGCTTTTAGTTAAAAATCTGTTATGGGAATCTCTCAGCAACCTGAATTAATCTTATGTAAATATTATCTTGAGAATAAACATCAGTGGTACCACTAAAGTATATTGAAAAATTCATCATTTAACTACTAACTTCCCCAAACTGAAGCACCTCAAAAATACTCTGGTTACAACTCATCAAAGAGCAAAACAGACTCCTCAGAAAGGAGCAGTCTACTTATTATAGATGCACTATAACACTGGAGGATTTTCTGGAAGTATTAGGTACACAAACTATCTTACAAGTGAGAGTTTCGAGTCTTTTACATGGAGTGCCAGTTGTTGCAGCAACTAGGTTTCTTCATCTACTATTTGCATCTACTACTGTACTCTTCTACAAGACAGCAGGATATCTTCTGCAGGAGATGTGCAGTATTCATTCAGGATAGAGTTTGGCTAGTAGTATCAAAGCAAGACACCATATAGATATTGGTTAGACTAAGGATAACCGAGATATTGTTTTCTTCAGAGATGATCTGCATTTCCTCTTGCAACATCCCGAGTTCAGTATCTTGGTAAGAATAGTTATAACCTCAAATTAGTGGAACTCTTGGGACAATGGAGCTCTGGTGCCAGAGACATGCTGCTGAAAATAGAAAGAATATAGCCAAGGATATAGATTTCTCTGCCAAATGTATCTCAGAGCACAATGGTCTCAGTACATGATCCAAGTCAAGTGTCTTGATACCAGAGCTGCCCAAGAAACAGATCTGAAAATATGAATCTGGAGGATTAGAGTTTATCTCCCTACTTCCAAGGATACCAACAATTGCTAAGAGTTGCACTTCTGAATATTCTCAGTGAAAAGCTTAATGGCATGTTTTAGTGATGAGCTGAAAGTGTCATCTATTATGGGTATCAGTTGTGTTTCCAACAGTTTTGAGGGACGTTATTTCTATTACTGGATTACAGCAATGAATGCATAGTAGAGGAGGCACCAGCTGAAGAGGTGTTATCCAGCTCAAGTGCAAGCTCCACTTCAGAAATGAATCTCAAATAGAACTAGTTCAAGCTGTGCAGCCCAAGCCAAGGGAGAGCTGAAGAAAAAGCAGTGGCAAAACAATCTTTTCTCTTTGTAATGTGGCTCTGTGGAAGCTGGATTAATTTGTCATTTTAACATCTGACATTTCAAAGCCTACCATCGAGCACAATGGTCAACAGATACTATTTGAATCTTCCTTTAAAAAAATTACTCTCATCTATTTGCCTTCTGATAGGGGAGGAGGTTGCAGTATTATCTGATAATTTAACAGATCAAAACTGATTTTAAAAGGTAACAGAGTTCTCTACAGAAAGATAGTTTAAAAGAACAGTTATCAAATGCTAGTACAGCCATTCCCCCCCCCACTCCCAACAGTAATATGAAAGAAGGAGGACTCAATTTTTCATGTCTTTGTACGGGGAAAACATAAATTATACAGTCATCACTGCCACTTATTCTCAGAGTTCAGTCCTGCGTTCATGGATCACACATGCCCATCTAAAGCAGGTTTCACAATGACACAAAGAAGATTACGCAGCTCTTTTACTAGCTGCTATATGGAGCTATTATGGCTTTTTCACTTTGGAGTGCTCAAAACAAGTGAGAAAAACACTTCAGCTATAGAAGAAAAGAAAAAGAACAAGTTTTCCCTTGAAGAACGTAAAAGTGCTGTAACAGAAAGATGAGGTTGCGGAAATAGGAGCAGTGCAACAATAAACTGTAATATGACATTCTGTAACTGTCCGGTTAGCTTACTGCCAGGATTACAGTTATTCTCTTTTTGTTCCTGTTGAGAGAGTTTGAAAAGATTTTTTTTTTTTCATCTATAGCTCTAAACCTTTTAGACTGTGCCATGTTTGGCATTAAACCTGGAACACTGAATTTAGGAAATGTGGCACTCACTTCTGCTCTGTACACAGTGCATTTCAATATTACTCACTCATTCAACTGCCAGATGGTCATGAATAAATATAACACAATTTGAGCTCCTAACAAATAACACTCTTTAAAACATGGAGATATAAAGCCATGCATAGAATTCAAAACTTAGCAGTAAGAAGTCATCTATGGACTGGTGGAATATCTAACTCATATGGTTCCCAATACAAGCATCTAACTGCCCATGCCCAACATAAAGAAAAAAGTTACCTTTATGTACTTGTTGATGGACAAGCTTATTAAATCAGATATGAGATTTCCACAGTGTGTTTCAAATAAACTGACACTGGTTAAATTCTCTCCGGTTAGGTTTATGAAATGGTTAGCATATACAACTTGTCCTAAAACACAAAAGAAAATTAGACCTATTTAGTCCTGGATTTGGCTATAGGAATGCAAGACTGAAAAATGTTTCTATCCTATATATTTTAGAATTGGTTTGTTGAGCTGTGTCTAATTTTAATTTACAAATTCATTTGGGAAGGTTCATCTATTCTAAGTTCAAGCTAGTTCTTTCATTATTACACTGAAGTCTAGTATTATTCTGGTTGACAGTAAAATAGTTTGGCACTTCACAGCCTTTTCTTGGCACAGTTTTCGCAGTGGAATAAAGATTTATTTATCTGCAAGTTCCTCTTTGTCACCTGCCAGTGCGCATGTTCTGAAATCATGACATGTTTTGCAGATATGCAGGTTGATGACAAACAATACTGGAGAGGTCTAACACTTTCCTTTGGATGTGTCGATGTGAAAAGATGGCACAATCATATTCCAACTTGAGCATTCGTAGACATTAACAAAGATAAAATGGTAAAGTTAGAAGGCTATAAGATCTTATCCCACAAGCTTTTCAACAGTACAACTCCCTTGACATCAGTGGAACAGAAGATATGTAGAACGAGCCTGTATTTTATTCTTGGAAATGCAGGGTGAAGCCCTGAACCCACTATCCTCCACTGGTCTCAGCAGTGTAAAGTTTCTACTAAGCATACTTTACAAAATGAAAAGAGAACCTAAGAAATTCTACAAGGCACGTAAGAATATAAGACAAATTAACAGATGAAGTGATACCACTGTCTTGACGAGTACATTTTGCTGTTAAAAAGCATGAGCTTTCGCTTACAAAAATGGATGACTGCATTATTACTCCAAACTTTATCTAGAAATAAATACAGAATGCTGGACAACAAATTGCCTCCAACAGTTGTCCCACCCTTTCTCCAAAAGGCCTGAAAAAATGATAACAGGTTATCCCACAATGGATAATAAAAGAAATTTAGAATTATTGAAGAAACAGCCAAGCCACACATTGTCCAGTAACACAGACGTGCAGAGACAGTGAAGATGCATTAACCCGAGCAAGGCTGTGTTGTGACAGCAAAAGCTAATCCAAGAGTTCAGTTACCTGGGCTAAACATACAGTGCATTCTTTCTAATGTCAACGTTACTCCAACTGTTGCAATTTCTATACCTAACATACATTGATAATTTATTATAAGGGAGGGGGGAGGTTTGGTTGTAGTGACACAATGAGTATAGAAGAAAATACATTTTTGTGATTTATTTTGGTATATTATTTTGATATATTTATTATTATTTGGTATATTTGTTTTATATTTATTATATTTATTTTGATATTTTGATATATTATTTTGAATAATAGAGATCATTATCACAAAGCAAATAAAATTCTCTCTTGTATTTTAACAATTCCTCTTCAGCAAACTGAACTACTTTGAAGTTGGATACATTGCATTCTATGACTTTTTAAATCTAGCTTCTATGAACAGTTTACTCTTACCAATCTACTTTTTGCCCTTTTAAAAGCTTTTTAAAAATAAAAAATATAAATTAAAAAAAAAAGCTATTGCCTTGTCCTTTTCTTGCTGTAGTTTTACAAGCTCCTCTGACTGAGGCTTCATCCTTCGCCCAATATTTTCTTAGTCACATGTGGTTAACAACGTGAACTATCTGTTCTGAGATTCTTTGTTGCAGTCCATCCTTGGACACTTTTCCTACATTGTTTGCATTAAATTGCTATTCACTGTTATGCACTCTGGATCTCTGCAAAAGCATCTGTATTTGCGATGTCAAAAAGTGTATTGTTACTAAATATTTACTATGTTGTATGCATCACTTGAGAACAAACTTTGCAATCTTGGTCAAGTTTTGATAGAACAAACTCCTAATACTATTTCATTTAATTCGAGCTACGTGAAGATTCACAAAGAACCTGTTTCCATTATATTTGCGATTACCCAATTAAGTATAGCTATGCTTAAAAACCTACCAAAAGTGGTAAATGATCCTGGACAAATTAAGATGAGAAAACTATGTAAGTCATATGTTCAAGAATAAGTTCAGGAAAAAAACCGGCATACTTACGCATCATTTTTTCACCTAATACATGAAGAATTTCCAATACTAGCCAATGAATATCCAAGTGGAGGTGTAGTAAATGCCATGATGGAGGAAAGATCTGTGATTAGAAAATACACATTTGTTTATTTTTAACGTTTCTTTAGCAAATTTTGCATACTGTACTAAGACACATGAAGATGGGCATACATTTTGCCTGCAGTGAACATTATGATCAAATCCACTGTAACATACATGCATGCCATTCAGTTAAAGAAAAAAAAAACAAAAACAAAAACCACAAACAAAAAACCTTTATTACAATTAATTCTGTGTGCAGAGGATGCTCATCAAGTCTTTAATCTGATTGAAACTACAATTTAAACACAATGTCTTGATTCAAGCTTGACAGATTACAACATCATTAGTTCTCATTTCCTTTCCAGAAAAGCATTAGGTAGGACACAAACTGCTAAAGTAAAGTCTGCTCTTAAAGTTATTCCAAAATTTCAGTATTTTGTTGCTTAAAATTTACTTGAAATTACTGTTTCTTTCATTAGGACAACAGTGGCCCTACAAACAAGCTAAACAAACAGAAAGATTCAAAATGCTGCTTCTCAGTGGATCATTCCTCTCCAGATAACAGTTTATACAACTTAAGACTGAAATTCCTTTTTTCCTTTCCAAAAATATTTGAAAGCATTAGTTATTGTATGTATGCACAAATCTTACTGGTGTATAGTTCACTAGCGTTTAACGTTGCAGTGTCTACTTCCACGTCTGCACTTTTCTTCTTTATATGCATGATCTTTTCTTATTTTGAGTCAGATCTCAGAATGTATTTTTTTAAAAGTGCCCCTCCTACTGGGAAACTCAGAAATTTTAACCATTAGTAAGGACAAACACTGAGGAATTTTTTAAACATGCTACACCAATTCAAGCNAGTCCCTCTCTTAAGTCCCTCTCTTAAGTCCCTCTCTTAAGTCCCTCTCTTAAGTCCCTCTCTTAAGTCCCTCTCTTAAGTCCCTCTCTTAAGTCCCTCTCTTAAGTCCCTCTCTTAAGTCCCTCTCTTAAGTCCCTCTCTTAAGTCCCTCTCTTAAGTCCCTCTCTTAAGTCCCTCTCTTAAGTCCCTCTCTTAAGTCCCTCTCTTAAGTCCCTCTCTTAAGTCCCTCTCTTAAGTCCCTCTCTTAAGTCCCTCTCTTAAGTCCCTCTCTTAAGTCCCTCTCTTAAGTCCCTCTCTTAAGTCCCTCTCTTAAGTCCCTCTCTTAAGTCCCTCTCTTAAGTCCCTCTCTTAAGTCCCTCTCTTAAGTCCCTCTCTTAAGTCCCTCTCTTAAGTCCCTCTCTTAAGTCCCTCTCTTAAGTCCCTCTCTTAAGTCCCTCTCTTAAGTCCCTCTCTTAAGTCCCTCTCTTAAGTCCCTCTCTTAAGTCCCTCTCTTAAGTCCCTCTCTTAAGTCCCTCTCTTAAGTCCCTCTCTTAAGTCCCTCTCTTAAGTCCCTCTCTTAAGTCCCTCTCTTAAGTCCCTCTCTTAAGTCCCTCTCTTAAGTCCCTCTCTTAAGTCCCTCTCTTAAGTCCCTCTCTTAAGTCCCTCTCTTAAGTCCCTCTCTTAAGTCCCTCTCTTAAGTCCCTCTCTTAAGTCCCTCTCTTAAGTCCCTCTCTTAAGTCCCTCTCTTAAGTCCCTCTCTTAAGTCCCTCTCTTAAGTCCCTCTCTTAAGTCCCTCTCTTAAGTCCCTCTCTTAAGTCCCTCTCTTAAGTCCCTCTCTTAAGTCCCTCTCTTAAGTCCCTCTCTTAAGTCCCTCTCTTAAGTCCCTCTCTTAAGTCCCTCTCTTACTTAGCCACCTGCAATTGGCACTATCATTTGTATAGTGCAGGAAGAATTCTAAAAGCTATAAAACATAAAAATAAATTGATAAATGAAAACAACAACAGAAAATCCAGAGCTCATTAGTTGTGGAGTCTCCTTCTCTTGACATGTTCAAAACCCACCTGGGCACGTTCCTGTGCACCCTGCTCTAGGGGCACCTGCTTTAGCAGGGGGGTTGGACTGGATGATCTCCAGAGGTCCCTTCCAACCCCTACCATTCTGTGATTCTGTATTTGCCAAGTATGGGACGGCACTTTGTTGATAAAGGGAAAAAAATCCAAAGTATAAAAAAGCATAACTTCAATTTCAGTCTGAAGAAAGATTAATTCTTATTCAGTCAAAATTTATCAAGTTGAATATGTACTGTTAGACAAAAAAAAAATTAATATCATAAAAGACATCAACCTTTGCCTGATGTTGAATAGTAAATGCTGCCAGAACACTACTAGGGAGTTCACAAAGGTGACCAATGTGCATGGTCAAAGCATGAAGCTCTTCCACCAGCATCGATGGTAACTGCGCTTCCAGTTCTTCATACGGATGGAGCTTTCCATCATTTTCCACTTTAGGGTGTTCCAGATACCTGAACACACATAAACAGACACACAATTAGAAAACACATAAGAAGCAGCTACACAAAGCTCAGTACATCAGTTAGTAAATTGTGTGCAAATCTCACCTGAAGATGAAAACTTTCACGTAATTCAAAAACTCAATACATTGACGCCTGATGCTCTCTGCTTCAGAGTGCAAGTTTGCAGCTTGACCTGAAATAAAAGAGATCAATAGCTTAAAGCAGAGATGTGCCCACACTGTGACTCATGTAACATATGCATTCTCCAGTCATTAAACCAGACCACTAGAAAGCCACCCTCTTTCCTGCGGACAGCTTGGGAAGTGGCTGGTGGCAAGTATCCACTTCTAAATGTCATCTTGCCAGAGGGATCCATTCTTTAATCTTATAATCTCGGACGTGTATCTAGATACAGAGGGAAAAGAACACATCCAGTCCCTCATGAAAGGTAGCAGTGGCAAGCAATCAGTGCTAGAAGAAATAATTCAGCCCTACTGCCTTGCTCCCTGTCTGCTTCCAAGACACCTTCAGAAAAGACACGTGAAACAATTTCTCAGGATCCTTTTCTCTTAGAAGACTTAAGCAGGTGGACTTATTTGGAAACATGCTTTGTAACTTCACTTCCTAGGAAGCATCGCATTCTTGCATAGTGCCATAAGATGTGTAGTGCTAAGAGCTGTCCATTCACAACCCTGTAGCCTGCCTTTCACTTGCAGCGCTGTATCCTTTCAGCCAGTTATTGCTATTATGTGTCTCCTTTCCTTTCCTCTCTGAAGCCCCTGTTGTCATGGTGTTACCCTCCCTATCTTGCACCTGCAAGCTGAAACACCGTTGTTACAGCAGATTCATTAGAAGCTATTGTCACTGGTGTGAGAATCACTCCTTACTTATTTCCACATCTTGTAGCTTTCAGCTTGTATTAGAGAAAGCTGAAACTTAGTGAACAGCAAAGTAGATACAGTGATTTAAATACCCAGTAACTACTGCCCAATAATATATATATACAAACGCTTAGCAACCAGTCAGCCTGCAACACTTGTACCTGATTAAGCACATGCCGATCATTGTTAAGAGCTTCTTAAATGGGAACAGCAAACTTGGAGTTTGAGCAGGCGCCAGTGAAAGCGTATCGCACTAGATGAGACGTAGCAAAAAACTTTGTCACCTGCTGCACTGGACTGCATGTCTAGGGGAAGGCAGTCACCTTTGTTCCTCTCCTCAGCTGGCCCTTGGGGAGTCTTCCCTTTCCTTTTCTTGCTCTCTCCCCTCTTTCTTTCCCCCATCCCCTCCAGGGAACACTGAAGTTCAGCTATGCCACTTGCTATAGACCCCACAAATAAAGTTTTGTGCATAAAAGCCTATCTCAACAACTTTTGAGCAACAACACTCACCAAGTGAAGCAAATCAACTGGTACAAATACCGTAATATTCCAGCGTACAGCCTACCCCCACCACATAAGAAGCCATAGGATCTGCCATGGTAACGAACCATAGGTTTAGAGGCTCAAATCACTCTTTTCTAAAGGAATTATTTACAGGTATTACTGCTGCTTTGTAACAATTACAAATATTTTATCCTAGGTTCTCAGAGGTTCTGCTTAAGCAAAATTTTATATTACAGTATTTCACTACAAAATCTTTTGCATACTGTCATAAATCACTGATCAATGGAATAAGTGGAACTAAACAGGAACAGTAGAATGTTAAGAACAGATCAGGCATTTAAAAAAAACCACACAAAACCAAAAAAACAAAGGCAAAACAATACAGAGCATAAGAAAGGATTTTATCTGGCTTCCACATTAGACAGTTTTCAGTACCAAGTTTCCAAAGCTCATGAAGACTGATAGGAAATTAAATGTACGATATTGATATCTGCATAAACATATACACACACCAGATTTACTGAGCTAAAACTCTAAACTGGGATTTGAAATAGTGACACTAGTGCATTTATCTAAGACATCAATAATACCTACCATCACACTGCCTGATCATTTTAAATATTTTAATCCTCATGACACCGCTCTATTACTAGCCTGCTTGTATCAATGGTGAGCTGAGTCACAGATGTATCAGAGACTTGCTCTAAGTCACAACGAAAGCCTGATGCAAAGCATAAAATGCAACAGTTTATTTTTTCTAGCTTATTTGCCAAGAGCAGGAACAGGATACAGAGAACAGAACCAAGCAGATGCTTAAATTTAGGGGGAAAAGAACTACAGAATAGTTTCTTGTTGTGCAGCTACCATATAAGAGTTCAAATGTAATTTAAAATCAGTCTATTTCTGCTTATGTGTTAAATGTCAGCAAAATTAGACTTTTAAGATACAATCAACAAAAGCATATGAAAGAAGCTTGATGATAAATTCATACTAATGATTTAAATGGCAGAGCACAACAATATCAAGCCAAAATAATAACGTGTAAAAATATTCACTTGTACTCTTAGAACACTAACAATTTATCTGTAATGAGAAGATACTACAGTTTATTTCTGAGTAATTAATGAACTTCTCAACTTGCTAAGTAATTCAGCCTTCAAACTTAAAATAAGCCCAAGGCTGCAATAACCCTTCAGAAACATACTGCTTCTCATGCCTTAGTATTTAATTGAAACAAAGCATTTTATAGTGATCCCATTTTATTGATTCTGCTGCAAAGATAAATTAAGTTTGTAAATAACTCTAAACACTGAGCAAATATAACTGACTCATTTAAATGTAAGGCAAGAGAACACTGAAACAAGTCTGAACTCACTACCTTTGTAACTAAAATAGTTATTGGGAGTTTTGATGCAACTTTCTATTTTTAATTAAACAAGTCAACAGTTTTGCAAAATTCTACCTTAGGGATGACATTTTAGCTCAAGTTAAATTAATGCAAAAAACTCCCCACGAAGGTCAGGATTGCCTTTGCACCTACTATACAGGCAGCTCTGGTTCCAAACTGACCCACAACATTTCCCCTACATATATTTGTACCCTTACTGCAGGTTTATGCTGGTTCTATGCTGTTCTGTGGCATACTCCATGAGCCCTTGGTCAAGAGTCTAAGCACAAAGGCGATCTGTGTAACATACTTCTATAGTGAAAAGGTAGTCAGATTACCTATCTCAATGTCAAATGAAATGTGTTAAACTTACCAAAATCAGATGAACTCATTTGCACTAAGTCTTCCAGTCTGTATATCTGTTGCCTAATTAAAGGAATACAAAGGTTTATGGTATTTATATAGGTAAAAGTTGTTTAACTACATTTTACCAAGGTCTAAATAAGAGGTGTTCCTTGCTTTGTATTTCTAAGAAAGCTTACAGAAAAGTAACTTAGGAAAGAGTATTAGTGGAATGCAACAGACACATCCAAGTGTGAAGGGATGACAAGAGACAGAATTTTTGCTTGTTTTTAAAACATTAAACACAGTAACAACAAATACAAAATAAGCTAAATGTTGTGAGAATTAAAAAACAACCACATACACAAAAACCCCAGAAAGCTATTCCCTGCAAGTGATCTCTCCATAAGCGTAACTCAACTTCGTATTTGATGACAGAAGAATCCTGAAAGTTAGTCACCATGGTACACACTCAGTATACACTAAATTAATTCACTTGTGAATTAAAGTAAATTTTGTGAGCAGCTTTTCCTGCTTAGGGTGGTCTGCTACTTCACTTGAGCACAAAAGATAAACAGCAACAAATAGAGTAGAGTAAAAGGAGAAAGCAACTCTCAAAGTTAAAACTCAGTTCAGTTTTGAAGGGGAGAAGCAGCATTTTTAAAGAAGCTGCTAACTGCTACAGCAAAAGAAAATTAAAAAAACCCCTGTAACATAGGTAAGTACTCAGTCATATTCTGCGACAACTGTTATTTTCAAGTGGTCTTCAAGTACAGCCTCCACAGAGATAAAGTGGCACAACTGCATAAGACAGACTTTTGAAAGAAAATGCTGCATAAATTGAGGAAGGAGCTCTCCGTCTCATTTCTTATACAGTCAAAACAGCAACTACTGAAGGATTCAAAAACAGGATACTTGGATCCAACCCAGATCAAATGTTCTTATGAAAAAAAATAAAAATTGAAAACTAGGAAGTGCCCACAAGGATCCAAAAACCCAGTTGTAACCTGCATACTAAGAGGCAGGCACACATTAAAATTATCTCCCTTAGCTCTTCCTTCCTTGGATAAAATCATGTCAGCTACCCAAGATTACCTTCAGCCATTTTGGTGGGTTGTGGGGTTTTTTTGTTTGTTTTGAAATTAAAGCTGAATTTCTGCATTATATTTTCAAGTATTTCAACCATATAGAAAGGAAGGAAGTCTAAAGCTGGAGGACTTTATGAAAGAGAGCTGTGAGGCTGAAGGTTAGAGAGAGAGTGTCAGAAAGGAGGCACATGGGGGAAAAAACCAAAACAAAACAAAAAAACCTCTCCATTTGATTGACAAAAGCCAGAATACAGTGGGGTGATAAAATAAGGGCACAAACTGGGCACGAGAACCGTAACAACAGTATCATCAGTTAAATATGTCACCTTAATTTCAATTTGCAGTTGTACCTCACAGATTGAGCCTCGCGATTGTTAATCATTAAGTCATTTGATTTGCAAATAAATATTCTGACAGTTAAACTGGTACCTCTGTTTATTAATCAATCCAAGATATAGCGTCTTAATATATCCACTTAAATGGTTACATAGCTCTTACTCACTTTGACTTGCGCATCTTCAATCACACACACACAGAAAAAAAACGAATCGCACATAAGAATTCTTTTTACTGTGCAATTGATGTTTAACTTGCAGTTCCGCTGTACAATATTATTATTTATTACATTATTTTAAAATATTAAATAACAATCTTTAATACTTACAGACATCAAAAAATACAAAGTTTCTGTAAGCATGCATTTAAACATAGATATTATCTGTACTTTATAAATGTAGCTATTTACAGCCAGCTTGTTCTTAAGAATCATAGAATCATAGAATGGTAGGGGTTGGAAGGGACCTCTAGAGATCATCTAGTCCAACCCCCCTGCTAAAGCAGGTTAGCCTAGAGCAGGTTGCACAGGAATGCGTCCAGGTGGGTTTGAACATCTCCAGAGAAGGAGACTCCACAACCTCTCT
>VZSC01003120.1:170848-224235 GCA_013398225.1 Steatornis caripensis | reverse complement strand
GGCGGTCGCGCGTGGCACGGGGCCCGCGCTCCTCTCTCCCTCAGCGCCGCCGGGCGGTTCCATCACATCGGAACGCCCGGAGGCCGTCGGGCGAAGGGGGGAGCAACAGTCGCGCTTCCCTCGGAGAGGCGGCACCCTGGAAAGGGGACGGGACGGGACGGGACGGGACGGGACGGGACGGGACGGGACGGGACGGGACATGAAAGCAGGGTGCGAGCAGCAAGGGCAGCCAGGTACCTGCGCGCTGGCGGGGACGCCGCTCCCCTTCCGCACCCGGACGCCTTTCCGTACGTCCCGCGCGCTACGGCCACCCGAGCACTGCGCAAGCGCCACAGCGCCGATTGGCCGCCGGCCGCTCCGCCTTCCCCCGCCCCGGGTGGGCGGGGGGGCACCTGCCCGCCCCCTTTCGCGCCCCCTTTCGCGCCACCTCCTCTTCCTTCTTCTCCTCCTCCTCCTTCTNGGTGCGCGTCCCCGCCGGGCCCCCGGCCGCCGCCTGCAGAGCCCCCTCAGCCCCTCGCGGCCGCCGGCAAGGCCCGCCTGCCCGCGGGCCCTGCCGTGCTTCCCTCGGTGTGAACTCTTGCCCGCACCCGCCCTCCTCTCACCCGTGGCTGCGGCCGGTTTTCCCGGCCCCTGTTAGTGCCCAGCGTGCTTCCTACTCGCCCGCTATTTGAAGTTCAAGGGGGTTTCGTGGCAGCCGCTCCCCCTTCGCCAGCCCCAAGCTCCCCTCAGTGCGCCCCGTGCCCGGCCGCCCGCCGCAGGCTGGTCCTGGCCACTGCTCACCTGAACGCCACCATCTTCCCGCTGCTAGTAAGTGCCCCAGGTCGGACTGCTGCTTCCTAGTCTTCCTGTACTTCAGCTGCCCTTCTTGTCCAGCCTGTCCCTGAACCTCATTTTCCTTCTTCTCCTCAGCCGCCTCGGCTCCTTCACAGCCGTGCGCAAGAGGTGCTGGTCTTTTCTGATGCCTTACAGACCCTGGTCCCACCTTCCCGTGTCCGTCAGGTACTGCTCCCGTCTCGAGACACAAGCAATTCTCATCAAGCATGGGAACTGGTGTTTAATACATTTGAAATTCAAGCTATTGCTCTTTTCATTTACGAAAGCATCTTCGTTGGGTATGACAGTCACCGCTGAAAAGGGTCCAGGGAGAAAGTCCTGAAACCAGTGCCTGGCGTAACTTAGCTTAAAATGCCTACTGTGCACCTAGTGGCTTCTGGGTCACCTTAGTTATTATTGTAGTATTTTGGAATGCCTTGGTTTGATTTCATTTCAGCTCTTCCAGTTTTGGGGGGGGTTTTTTTGGGTGTAAATTAGCAGCAGTGCACGAAACTTTTGTTTCTAACAAGAGTTGCTATAAAAAGTTTTGCTGTTGCTGCTACAGCTTGCTGCAAGAACTCTCCTGTGATTAAAAATGCTTCATTTGCTCCTGCATCTGTAAGAATCCCTCATTTCCTTCTTTAAATTCCTAATTAAAAAAACAGTACATCATGGTTAAATAAAACTGTACCCAGGATAACCCTGATTTCCATATGCAGATTTATCTGCACTGACAGCCCCCTCTCGCTTTTTCTGTTTCCTTTCTCCCTCCCTCCCTCCCTCTCTCTGTTTCTCTTCCCCTCTCTTTCTCCCCCTCTCTGTCTTTTTGTCTCTCTTTATTGCATTATGCCTGAATAATTTTCAGCCTTTTTTTTTTTCCTTCCCTCTTGCACGCACATGCTAAAATAACTAGACAAAGATGCAAGGTGGTTGCTGCAGTCCCTGTCTCTAGGACAAAACCATGAAAGCTTGTGATTGCAATGCCACCTTTCCTTTTTTTTTTTCCTTTTTTTTTTCCCCACCCATGCTCGGTGATTAAACTTCCCCAGGATGGGGAAGGAAAAGGAGCTGGAAATGAAATAGGGTTGAGGAAAATTCCCATTGCAGCAGCTGCAGCCAGTGGTGTCTGCTGCCAGATGTGCTAACGTTTCCGGGGTCCTTGACACTAAAAGGCAGTATTAAAATATTTGGAGACAAAAGGTGCATCCTCAGCGATCATTTTCTTTATTTAACATGGCAGCAGGCACCGTGTGGGGGAAAATCAACACGCTGGATGTTGGATTGGACTTTTCTCCTTTCTAGGATGAAGGGATGTTATCTATCCCGTGCGAAGGGGGAACTGAGGTAAGAGAGCTGTTCCAGCTCCTGCTTTTTCATAGTATATTCCCTAAGCATCTTTTCTGAAACAACCTCTCTCTCCCTATGCATATATCTATATATTTCTATGTTTGTATATTTGTGTATTCTGTTTCAAGTCAGTAAGTGGTAATGTTTTTTTTTTCTGTCTTCAAATCAACCCAGAGAAAGTTAATTCAGAATATATATTCAGAGCTTGTTTGGAAGGGTCGTTTTGTGAGGTTTTTTTCAAATACGTTTTTGTTTCCAGAGAAGACTTCAGCAGTGACATCATGGTCGACTGCTGATATTAAAACTGGTTTTCAAAGTCTTAAAAAAACCCAAACCTCAAACCCAGCAACTTTGCGATAAGAAATTGTGCTGGAGAGTCATATGCTCTGTTTTTCGGTTGCACTCTAAATATCGGAAGCCTTATTAAAGCGATAGTGAGATTTTTTTTATTATTATTATTTCTAGCACAGAAGCTATGAATGCTGCATAATTAAGTACAGTATTTAATTTGGCTGTTGTGAAGCAAAAGAATAAGGTAATAATTTTTATTGTACTAATCAGGCTCAAGATGTTCTCTGTGTTAATTGGGTTAAAAAAATTGCAGTACTTATTAGAAATTCTAATTTCACAATGCAGCACTGACAATAAGCTCAGCCAGTGAATTATTCACATCTTTAATTTGCTCTCTTAATGACAGTGTTCTGTAATCAGAGTGCAGAGACTGCTTCCTATGCATTATGTATGATGTTCAGGACTTAAATGCAGGACATTATGAAGCCTCTCAGTGGCTCAGTAATTAGTTTTCCACAAGACGGGGCTTAGATATTCACAGATAAAAGTCTACAGTTGAGAGGATGTTAAGGTGGTGACTCATGCTAACAAAAGCAGGGAAGTTCAAATTTAATGCTGAAACTGCTCTCCGTTCTCCCTCATTGTGCGTAGGTGCAGGGGGAGGGGAAGAAATTCTTCAAAACTAGCCCGCCATGGTGAGTACACTGCGGACAGCCCAAGGGGGCGAAACGAGGGCTCATTTCACTTTGCAGCCGTGTTTTTGGCAACTTTACTGATCGGAGGGTGGAGGTGGAGTTGCGTTTTGTGCCTCTTTTTAAAGGTTGTGAAAAGGGCAATAGTGTACACACCATCAGAGAGCAGTCATCAATAAGAGAGATTAAATGTCTTTTAAAGGATTTTGTCTGAAGCACAGGCGTTTGTAACTTTGTCAAATTACGGTGTTTTGAATGGGAGCTACTTTGTTATGTGTAGAAACTTTGAGAACACCTGATGCTTGCTATATTGCTGTTGCACCTATTTCAGCTATCATGGCCTTATTGAATACAAATTTTATAAAACATGTTATTTTTCTAACAGTTTAGTCACCATTCAAAAGGTGAATCATAACACAGGTTTGTTCTTTTCTCCTTAGGTCAGGTGATTTACATGTGGGGAATATGCATGGTTATGTAACTACTACTTTTATATGCTTTTTATTATAGAATAAAAGCCAAGAGTCTTGAAATGAAGTTGGAAAATGTGACTTTTTCCATACTTAGTCACTTAGTCACATTTGTCCTGAGTTCACACAGTAGAACAATCATAAATTTTTACCGGAAATGAAATATCTCACTAGAGAAAGTTATTTACTTATTTCATGTTAACTCTCGAAAGACTACTCTGAAATAGACGTGTTCTTGTGCACTGTTTACAGGATTGTGATTCTAAATATTAAATATGATCTGCTAATAAAAGTTTTAGGCTTAAGTTTTAGAAAAAACCCACTAAAGATCCCAACTTAATAGTCAAGTGTAGTTATGGGATTAAGAATTCTGAGTACATCTAGATTTTTGAAGCAAAGTGTTTTAGACCTAGTTCCTCTAAAAAAATTTTACCAAAGACTACCTTTGAAATTCGGTGTTATTAGCAGCTGTTGCTAGTGTTGTCTGGCCTTGAGGCCATGGCACAAGTTACCAAGTCATTGCTCTTAGCAAGCAAAGTGCTATATACTGTGACTCTACTAGACATTATGTGTATGTATAGTCCGGTCCCAAAAGTAATTATCGTTAAACTGTTGAATAAAGAAGCTGCAGGTTAGATTGATGTAGCTAGGTGATCCATAGCTAGAAGACTGTATTAAAATCCAAGTTGTTGTCTACATGAAGAAATTGGTTGAGTCTTTTGCAGGATATGACTTTCATTCCAAGTCAAGATCTTGCAGCAAGTGGTACTGCAATATGGTGTCACTACATAGCTACACGTCTTCCGTCACTTCACCATAGAATCACACAGTTGAAAAGGACTCCAAGGAGGCATCATGCCCAAGCCCTCGCTTTTCCTCCAAAGCCAGGGTCAATAAAATCTGGCTTTTTTAAAGAAAGCTTGCCTGTATTCATAAGGATTTGTTATGATTACTTACCCAAGTAATCTGTTCCAGCATTTCACTAGTCTTCCCATTGGAAAATTTTTCTTGATTTCTGATCTTAAACTTTACTTGCTGAGAGTAAATTACTTGAACTGTTTACTTTTTGCACAGTGGTTACAGGGAAATTATTTTCCTCTTTGCAGGAGACTTGTACACATTTTAGAATCTTAATCATGTTTTCCCTGTGTTCTTCTCTTAACCCATCCCAATTCGTTGTTTTCTGTATTAAAAAAAAAAAGTTTTTTTTCTTGTACTTCAAATCATTAATTCTTGTTGCTCTGCTATGGCATCCCCCTGTTTCTTCTTTCTTGAAATGCGCTGCTTCAGACTAAGGCATGATATTCCAACTACAATATAAGTTCTACATTTTCATTTAATGAAAGGTAGTTTGTCACTTGTGTTGTTTTCTTAAGGATATCTTGACTGTATGACTTGCATGTTATGGATGCAATGACATTTGTTAATCAAGAATGCAATCTAGTATAGTATGAAAAGGTGCAACGTGTTTTGAATAAGTTTTTATTTCAGAGATTTATGCTCCTAGCAGGGATCTTCATGGACATATTATCGAATAGACTTAATTCTCATGGTAAGTGCCTGTGACTGGCCTGGTTAGTGATGTCCAGATAGGAGCTGTCATACTGAAAGAATAACTAAAGTGTTCAGTCCTCAGAGGAGTGTTTCAAGAAGCAGTAACGGAGAGTCAAATTTTTAGTCAGTGTCCCTCTTGTAAAGGAGCTTGGGTGGCCAGAAGTGGTTAAAATCTGAATTTTTCCACATAACCATCTGAGTTTGAGGCACTGCAACAGTCAGGTGAGAAAGTTTTTTTGTGAAAGTAGCAAGGGTGTTAGTGAAAAAAAATAAGATCCAGGGTTAACTGCAGCAAAGATGAACAGTATGCTTTAGTAAAAAAAAAAAAAGGCTAGAAAGTTAGCCCGTTCTAATTAGCCTGGCAGATTCATTCTACATCTTAGCTAGGTATCTGGGAAAGAGCAAATCATTGTCTACCCAGTCTGTTAGACTAAAGTGGTGGTCCATTCATTTTTAGCTCTGAGGAAGAGAGGGCCCACTATCTATCATTCCTAGGTCAGAGGAAGACAGTTCATGCCATCCTTGAGTTATCTTGGCATGGAAGGTGAACAACATTTCTGAAGCTGAGATGGAAGGGTTGTGTCTGAAGAATTAAAGATGACTTGTGATGTCCTCAGGGGATGAGTGTTTATATAATCTGGTCATGAAGACATAGTGGCTACCAAAGAAAATTTTAAGGACATTTATGTGATTATGCAGGCATGTATTTCATATATTTGGAATGTAATCCTTTTACAGTCTCCTTACTGATCTGTAACTTCCCATGTTCAGGAATATGACAAGTTTTTTTTTGAGAGATCTGATTCATATTTCTGTCAAAAAGCTAAGAAAACAGTTGTAGCTCAGTGCATTTTTTAGTGGTAGCTCTAATAAGAAGTTAAGAAAAATCCATCCATAATATATTTCCAGGAGTATTATTTTGTGCTTTTATTTGTATTGCTCCAGACTCAAGTACCATTATAAATACTAGGTTCTGAAGTGGTATGATGAGTTAAGTATTTCCAAATGTCTTCACTTACTCTAGCCTAATAATGCAATCTTCTCATGTGCGTAATTCCCAAGAAAACTGGTGGGAGTACTACATTGTAGAAGGAATAATGGATACATATACCAGGTTATCTCCCTTTTGAGTCATTATTTTAACTTGATTGACAAAGAGTAAGTTTAACCAAAGGAAACTGATATTGAGAGTGGAAGGAGAGTTACCAATAATATTTCGAATTCCAAATTTGTCTATTTCTCCACTGAAAGATGTATGGAGCCAATGGAATAACAGTAATCAGAATATCTGATAGAAATCTCAAATTCATTTACATTCACTAGTGTTTTCCTGGAAATATTTTGCAAGTAGATCATATGCATTCTAGTCAGTAAAATTCCATATAATTGACTTGATATTAAGAATTCCAACCTATATATAAACCAAAGTATTTATTTTATAAAGTAGTGGTAAATATTTGTACTATAAGCTCAGTTTTGGCTTTTTTGCAAAGTCAAACTAAAAATAGCGTAATGTACTATATGAGTTCACATAGTCAATCTTCTATAAAATGTAAATCCATAAAACTTTTCAGTTCTTATCTGCATCCACAATAGGCCAGAAAAAAATAGTAGTAAGAATACTTAATACTGCACAAAAGCATCCTGCTGCTTCCAGCTGGCTTCTCTTCTGTCTCAGTCATCTATACGTACTTTCTGTACCTACTCTCATGCAAGGAGCTACTTCATATCCTCATTAAACTCCACCTTTCATTGCTCACTTGTTGATTTTTCAGTCATTCTTTTAAAACTTTTCCGGATGCCTGGTTTGAGGCTCAGGAGGCTTTTACTATACCCAAAGAATCCCTCTTTAAAACTCTTTTGTTATGTTGCTACATGAGTTGGCAACAGTTAGACTGCTGAAGTCCTTGAGATCCTTTTTCATTGTTTTCTAGTAGTATCGCATTTCTCCTCTCTTTATGTTTAGATTGCAAGGTCTCTGGTGAAAACATTATTGGTTTTTTTCGGTGCTTGTAGAGAGTGCAGAACAGAGGGCTTGTAGGCTCTGTCTTAATACAATGAATCATCGTAACAGCAGTCATACAAATAATGTGTGCAGTTAATATTTTTAACTGCTACCCTTTTAATTCCTAGTAACGCAGACGGACTTTTCAACTCCTAACAACTTCTTCCCAATAGAATTCCATCTGGGTCCTGGGAAGTCAACAGATAGGGCAGTAGGAAACTGAGAAAGAAAGGGACCAAATACAAGCAAAGCAGAAATTATCTTCAAAATATTTCTCTTCAGTGCTCTCTATTATCTTTGTTTCTCCTATGTAGTACTTCATCAAAAAGACCCTAGGTCCAATAACAATTGTGCTGAAAGCTTTTTGGCTCTTGATTACATGAATTGTTTTGAGTGTGTGGTACACAGTGGTAATACAGACTCTGTAGGTATGGCTGAAGAATTGTATCAGTCCATCTGTAGACTAACAAGTATTTTTTTGGCTGGGAAGAGTAGCTTCAGCTGAGAGTGGCTGTGGTGGAGCAAAAAATTTCTGTGAAAAAGAGACATTATAAAGCTGTGGTGGGAGCACCACAGTGCAAAGAGGGGTCAGGATGTTGAAAGGCAGTGCAACTTGCTGGCAAAGGGACTGGCAAGGACATCCATGAAGGATTGCTGGACAAGGACGGGCATAGAAATGTGACTGAAATAAATAGGGCTAAGAGCTACGAGCTCTTGAGCATAAATGTGTACAGGCTTTAGAATCAAGGTCAGGCTGGGAGAAGACTATAGAGGCTAGGCAACATAAAGGAGGAGGAGTTTGTTCAAGGAGTGAGGGGGGAAATATATTGCACAGTCCTGGAAAGAACCAGTGCTTTTAAGATGTTGTAATAAACACAGATTCTAGATGACGGGTTTCTGGCTATCAGTGTTTTGGTGTATTGTGTGTTGGCAATGTCAAATGTGAAGGGATACTTGGGGAAGTGGAAGGCACAACTCTGCAATCCATTGTGAAGCTTAGCAAGAACATCTGGCTAAACAATACCACAAACTTTTTGGTGTAGAATTTTTAAGAACAAAATATTTGCTTTACCACCACTGCATGGATTTGTAGTTGAGAGTGTTTGAATGAAGATGATTAATTAGAGTCTAATTCTGTGAGGGCAGCCATCACTCTCTGGCTCACACTGTCTAATTTGGGAAATAAGGCTGGGCTCCTGCTTTGCTAGTCAGCAAAGTTCTTTTTCTCCTGCCTTGTCCAGAAGCTTTAAATTTAGAGAGCATATCAGTGATGTCTGTGAATATGAATGCGGGCATCACACAACGCCACTCTGAGTGTAAACCACATTTTCAAATAGGTGTCTAAAAAGCAATTGCACTTAAACCTGTGTAATCTGAGAACTGCAATAAGCGTTCAAGCAAGTGGATCTCCAATAAACTTCCATCTGTGGTTTCCAAAAGTATACTATTTTGTCCATTCTTGTGTCATCTCAGTAATATTCCTTTTTCATTTTTTCAATGCTTTGTGTTCTTTGCCTCAATGTAATTTGCCAGAAAGAAAATTTTGGATAATCATTGGATACTTAACATGATTTCAAAGATTTTAAATTAAAAAATATGTTGGGTTTTTTTCCCCTCTGAATTTTATAGTAATATTTATGTAGTGGAGAAAAAAATTGTCCTGTGTATCTCGGGTCCTCATTTAGCAACTTAGAAAACAGGGCTGTCATTAGCAAAAAGGATACAAAGGCAATGGCTCAAATTCAGTTTCTTATTCTACATAGTGTATCGGTATGATTTCAGGAACTCTGTCCTTGTATCTCCGTTCCTCAACTGTGTAATAGAAAAGGAAGTCTTCCTACTTTTTGCAGAACCTAAAGTTCAAATCTCTTTGGACTGTATTAATTTTAATGCATGTTGTTTGTCTTAATATGTCATTAAAGCACACCACTGACATCTTACTCTCATGTAAAGTCTCCAGGAGGCTCCTAGATACTCTAGGACTTGAGCGAATGTATAAACACAAGTAGGTATGAACAAGTATGGAGGTTAGGTCTGAAGCTTTTCTTCATACATTTAGATTTCATCAACCATAATACTTATTTCAGTGTGTGGGATGAGATTGTTGGAACTGTGTGTCATAGAGCTACTTTTTAGCTAACTATACTAAAAGCCTATTTATAAAACTATTTCCTATTAGGTTTGTTGGTTTTGTTTTGTTTTGTTTTGTTTTGTTTTTTCCGTTAGGGAAAAGTGAATAGTGAAGAAAGGAAGATCTTTCTCTTTAAAGGGATTCCAGAGCGTAATAGGAACCAGTAAAATCAAATGCTTTAAAAAATGTATCTAGAAATCATAGAATCATAGAATTGTTTCTGTTGGAAAACAGCTTTAAGATCATCGAGTCCAACCGTTCACCTAATACTGCCAAGTCCACCACTGAACCATGTTCCTGAGCACCACACCTACACGTCTCTTAAATACCTCCAGACGTGGTGACCCCACCACTTCCCAGGACAGCCTGTTCCAGTGCTTGACAGCCCTTTCGGTGAAGAAATTTTCCCTAATATCCAATCTAAACCTCCCCTGGCACAAATTGAGGCCGTTTCCTCTTGTCCTGTCACTTGTTAATAGGGAGAAGAGACCAACGCCCACCTCAGTACAACCTCCTTTCAGGTAGTTGTAGAGAGGGATAAGGTCTCCCCTCAGCCTCCTTTTCTTCAGACTAAATCCCAGTTGTTTCAGCTGCTCCTCATAAGACTTGTGCTCCAGACCCTTTACCAGCTTCATAGCCCTTGTTTGGACACACTCCAGCACCTCCATGTCTTTCTTGTTGTGAGTGGCCCAAAACTGAACACAGTATAGTCCTACTGGCCATCTATTTCTGATACAAGCCAGGATGCTGTTGGCCTTCTTGGCCACCTGGGCGCACTGCTGGCTCATATTCAGCCAGCTGTCAACCGACAACCCCAGGTCCTTTTCTGCTGTTCAGCTTTCCGGCCACTCTTCCCCAAGCCTGCAGCGTTGCTTGGAGTTGTTGTGGCCCAAGTGGAGGAACTGGCACTTAGCCTTTTTGAATGTCATACTGTTGACCTTGTCCCATCGACCCAACCTGTCCAGATCAGTACAGGTTGTCTGAAGATGAGCCAGTACATTAAAACAACTGTATACAGATACCACTTTTCATCAGTTGATCTGAAAGCCTTTGCCAAAGTATATAAGCATAACCTTCATCTTGCAGATGCCCTGGCTACCTAATTTGTAAAACATGGGTGTAAAATGGTGTAATCTTTAATTTGACAGCAACCACTTAAATAAATATGGCTGAATCCGACATTCTGGCTGAAGAGTTCGTAATATCAAACTTTAATGTGACTGTAAAAAGCAACTATTCTGAAGTGTCTATCATGGAGAGAAAAAAGGAGGACTTTTGTTGCTGGTGTCTGGTATCTAACCTCCAAAGGGCTAGGTCTGGTAACTGAAAATAATGCTACTGTTATGATCCTATCTCTAGATGTCCATACTATGATTGGAATATGAATTGAAAAACTTTGCTTCAAAGAAGAGTTTTTCAAGATAGGAGGGTGATGATGGTGTCTGATGACTAGACCTGAAATCTCCAGAGGCAAATTTCTTCCTGGGACGAGGGGAGAGGAAGTTTGTCTATCTGCCACTGGAGTAATTTTCCACTTCGCAAAATGCCTTATATTTCATTCTGTCTACAGTATTTTTAGTAAACACACAGACACACAGAAGCTGCAAAGAATTACACATTTTTTAAAGATTTCTCAGGTTTCTTGATGAGAGTTTTGTACTGTAATTTGCTGGGTGTGCTTATATGACTTAGAAGTACATTAAACTTGCATTGTTGTCAGTCTGACATGAAGTTTAAGCTTGTAACAATGGAAGTAGAGAGCAGTGAGAATAAATTCACAGCTGTCTCACATCAAGGTTAAACTATAGAAACGAAAATACATTATCATGAAAACTGTATTGGAAAATGTGTCTCAAATAAACTAGTGGGCATAAGTAATGAATCATATCTAATTGTATGTTGTGTATTCTAATAGATTTAACAGTACTTACCAAAATACATAAAATGCTATTTTTGAAAAATGAAAAGTATATAATGGTATTATATAACAGATTGCATCTAATAATTTCCAGTAGGTGGAGAAAAGTTGTAAAATTGTTCTATAATTATGTTTAGAGCTAACCACTTTTAGTCGACCTTATCCAGTAAAAAAACACTCCAAAGATATTTTAATTTATCACCTGAGCAGATTGATGTGGTTTTCAATATATGGCTATCCTTTGTGGACTACATTAGAAAAATAACCTCTCACAGTTCAACGCGGGGTGCAAATACAAGCTGAATGTTCCAGGAGATTGTGGCAGCCCATGTTAAAGAAAGGACTGAGGCAATGGTCCTCTCTTATCACTATTGCTTTTGGAATAAATGTGTTTTCAAACGTGCATTAAATGAATGGTGTTTGTGTTTCACCAAGAGACAAACCTTAAGTAACCCTTGCAATTCTGAGCGTATAGAGCTTACCCTTGCACTTTGACAGGAAAACCTCTTATGTAGTCCCTTGTCCTGGTGCATGAATAAATATGGTTCTCAGCAAAAAACCCAAACAAACCCTAAGATCCGATCATTTAAATTTGTGACAAAAATTTGTAGTTTTATTCCAGTGTGCTGGACAGCCACTCACTGGAGCAGACATTTGAATGAGAGTAGATTCTGCCTACATTACACTTCCTACACTAATAGAAAGAAATCTTTTTTTTTGGTTTGAGCATAACAGACACCAGAGACACTATTGTTGGTTGAAATGATGAAAATTTTTTAGACTTCACCTGAAGGACATAATAGCCTATTTAAGTTGATTTTTTTTTTCTAATAGAAGATATGATATAATAAAGCATGTGAAAACAATTAAAAAGCTAGCAGGAAACCTATTGAGAGATTTGGAAAAGAGAATAAATATCACTGCTCAACTGTCATTCAACTTCCTAGGTACTTATCAAGAGAGAACATCTCTATACTCCTCAGTAAAGCAGATGATGGACTACAAAAATTGACCAAGTTAGTGGAATGAAATGGATAGGAGAACTTACAGTAAAAATCCAGCAAACCATTTAAAAATGAGTTTATTTTAGAGGTTTTAAATAATAACAGCTTTTTTCTTTTTTGTCTTCAAGTTTTGAGTATGCAATTTGAGATATTTCAAAGTGACCAAGCTTTCTGAACCTTTATTCTTTGGAAATTGTTTCTTGTTTCTAAATTTTTAGAATTCACATTTCTGATCTCTCTTGAATATTTTGATCTTAATTTTTAGTATTTACCTAAGTTGTTCTTTAGATATTCACAGGAAGACAGGAAGCATTTTTAAATGAATGCTGCCAGTCATCTTTACTAATTGAATCTGTTGTATATTAGCGCAGTGATACAGCCTCTTTGAAATCAATACCATATCTTAATACTTCTTAGAGCAAGCTATTATTAGCACTGAAATCAGTTAGATATACCAGATAATCATAGCTATACAAAAGCCACCTATCCGTTATAAGTAAACAGTATGATAATTAACCCACAAGATTTTTTCTGACCCTGAACTGAGGGTCAGTCAAGCTGATTATGTCATATTTAAAGTGCAAAGACACTGGCTAGAGTCTCAAAAAATAGTATCACGGAGTTAACGTGTTTTGTCCAAGCTGATACATCTTAACACACCAGTTAAATTGGACACTTTCAGCTTTGTGACGTGCTCAGCTTTGTGCTGAGGCAATCCTGCTGTCTGCTTCTGCTTCAGGAACTATCTTGATCCCAACAAATTTGTGGGATATCTTCCCAGTACTCTACTAAAACCACAAACTGCAGTATCTCACCGTACTAGTTTTGAATAGTAGATTTTGGAAACTCAGGGTTCAAAATGGTAATGCTTTCCCAAACTATTATTAGTTGGGAAGGGAAATTATTTCACTAGTGTTAACATCCTTTGTGAACTTGCTCTTATTCCAACTTAAATATAAAGATCGTTAATAAGTAAATTATCATGCAAAGTTTAGTATCATACAATAGTCTGATAGGAGATTTTTTCAATTTAAATTCTGCATCATTAGTTTGCAGTCATAACAGAAGTTATATGATCCATCTCTTGTTAATAACTGTGTTCTCCAACTGCTGCTTTCAACCTATGTACAGTACTGTGTAATGTTTTCCGGAGAGATCTAGTAAAATGTAGATAGCGATAAGTCTAATTCTTAGGAATTTTCTTTTGTTTTTTTCTTTTTTTTTTTCCCCACAAAAGTAACTTAGTGGGAAATAAATAGAAAAAAATGTCCAAGCTCTTTTCTAATATCTGAGGTAGGACTTCTGTGTGTCATTTTTCAAGGCTGTGGTGGTTAACATCTTAACAGAGGTTTGTTCATGAACGAGTTTTGGTGCATCTGTTCTTTCCTTTAGATAGTACAGAGGGGTCATTTAATTAAGGGGAAATGTAGGACTGCTGCCTTCCTGGATCCTATATGAGTCACCAGCAGTGTAACCCTCTTATGAAAAACATTCTGAAGACTACTTCGAGTTCAGGAGATGAACGCAGTCTCAGTCTTGCACAAGCACAAAATACTGACTGCTGGGACAATATACCAGGGAAAGAATTATGGTATGCTTCTTATGCTCTTCTTTTCCTTTCCTTGGACTGCAGTCAGAGATGCTATCACAGGCAGGATATTGAACCAGTTGGAATTCTGACCTGATTCCATTCAAATGTTCTTAAACTGTCTAACTGTCTGTTATACTGAACATCTGATTCAAAGGATAGGTAATTAACTTCCTATATAAAGAAAGCAGTGTGACATAGTAGCAAAATGCACATTTCCTTACACACTGTTCATTTCTTTAGCTATTTGAAGCACTTTTGGACAGAATGTTAGGAAGAGGGGAAGATGGATAAAATACTTAATTCCATATGATCTTTTGGACATTGTTTATGTGCCTGATTTCTGATGATCACAAAAATTGAGGACTAGATTGCCTGTCTTGGTGATTAAAGTGAGGCTTGTGGAAATTTGGTGCCTAAATCCTAGAAAAAACCCCAGGAAATCGGTGCACTCACAGCTGCCTAAATCTGCGTATGCCTAAAACTCAGAACAACTATGTTACTGTGATCTTAATTTCCATGGACACTTAAATTTAGGTTCCTCTACTACATCCTTGCTTCTCCTTAGTATCTGTTAAAGATCTAGAGATAAAAAAAGGTGGCACTGAAATGCTGCCTTCATAGTTGGAGGTCCCTGATATGTTTTGGGAGAGGTACTCAGTACACTTTCAGGGCAGATGCGCAGCACTAAGTTCTTCATAAATCCTGAAGTGTGGTCACATCTCTCTCTTCCTGTAGCTGGTTTTAGACTGTTAGATTGTTCAGTAGTCTGAGGGGGATGACTGGGGAAGGAGAGCTAGTGAATATTGGGCTTTTTGGTACTGAGCCACGTGCAGGCTGGAACGCCAGATTCATAGGACAAGGAAAAATAAAAGAGAGTAGCTGGCTGCGTGTCAGAGAGACGGAGGTAGCAGCATACCAGTCTGTTTGTATACTTCAAATTAGAGGGGTTTGGTTTAAAAAATAGTTATGTAAGGCTAAAAGCATCCTTATTTCCTATGGGTTTGTATTTATGAATTAATATTTTAATTGAGTAATACTCAGGCTGCAGTATAAACTCACCCTTTATTACACAAGAGAGAAAAAATCTAAAAGAGAAGCCTCGCCCGAGAAGTAGATTCTGCACTGTTAAGTAAAAGTTGCATTCACTTCCTTTTCTTTTAGCTAGCAGACACCCTATCCAGCTGCCTACTTTCATAAAGTTTGTAGGAATGTTATATCTTTGAGACCTTTTCCCACGTATTGAACTTAGATGGAATTGGTTACTGGAAGTGATCAAGAGGAGCTGAGCAATGCAACGGTAGCCATTTTTCAGGAAACCACGTAAAAAGGAACAATAGTCTTTGGTCCAAGAAGCTTTTTGTTCTCTCAGAGTCTACAAAAAATGCTGCTAAGCTTGGTGTGTTAGTAAAGATAAAGGTGTTTCTTTCATTTAAACTCATTTAAATATACTCATTATTTCTTATTCGTAGAAATCTGATCCATGTCCTGAAGAACCAGGTCAGGTGCCAGGCTTCTAGGAGTAACAGCTTCTGATGGAAAGATTTCACTGCTGCTTCTCTCTACTCTTACCCTAGAAAACTGCACCACGCACTCTGCGTTCTTATTTCCTTACTCTCTTCTGCTCATCATTTCTCTGCTTTTTTATAGTTTATAGTATTCACTGTTCTATCCTTTTCTCAAACTATTGTTTTGCAATGGTTTATTCACTTTCCTAGCTCCAAATAATCCATTCCTTTCCCTCAATACTTTATAATCAATGACAAAACAATTCAGAAATTTTCCAGGTAGACATTTTATGTGCTTTTTTAAAGCATCAGCTTTATTTCTTAAAGCTTTAGAAATCTTCAGACTTTTCAGTTAAAATTATCTCATTTCATGTTATCTCTGTGTCATCAATTTTCTTAATCTAGGAAAAGAAAACAAATTGGAATATGTCTGAGAACATGAAGTGATAAATAGTAAAAAGTTGACAGTTGGTGGTAGTATTTTATTAGAATCATCTTTGTTAACAACTCCTCTGGCACCTGTTACATTTGCTCATGAATAGCCACTGAACTAACAGAAAACATCTGCTGCTTTGGCCAAGTTGAAATATCCCAGTCTGATAACCTTGTAGAGAAATTTACTGGTTGCCTAGAATTGAAATTCATATACCACTCCCAATCTGTCAAAGACAACAAGACTACACACATCCAGAAACAGATGTCAGTAGATCCAAATGCAGAACCGGATTTTAAGTGTTGAGCATTATTTTGTATTGTTATGTTTTAAGTAGAAGTTTATGGTTCAGAGGTAGAGTACTGTAATTATAGAGGTAAATTTGCAGGCAGTGCCTACAATGTAGCCCTAGAAAAATTTGTTTATTTAAAATTGGATTCACTGATATATGCATATGTAGATTTTGTAGTAAGTAATAGAACTTTACGTGCAAGACCTGTTAATATTCCAGATTCTTCAGATTTTCTAGAATTCTTCACCTAAGCAACACTTAAATGAACGTTCCTTTTACAGTATCACCGGCAGTTACAAGTTGTTTTGGGGAAGTATTTCGTACACGATATGTTGAAATTAAATTTCCAAGAAAAAAATTGTGCTCGTACATAATTGTGCATTTTCTGTGAGTATTCTTGCAGTATCTTTTCTTCTGATTGTTGTCAGTTGTGTTTGACTGAAGCTTTTACCCTAATTCTGTTTGTTCTATAACCTTTCTAGTTAGAGAACAAAATAATCCAAGTTCAAGCTCTTGGCCAATGTGCATTTGAAAAATGATACTTTTATCTCTTCTATCGGTGAAAGTGATAATAAATATTTTCTTATAATTGAGTGGACTTACATTTTTTAACTGCTTGTTTAAAACTAAGTGTAATTTAGATTTTAATGGAGAGTCTGTTTTACTTAATGAAATCTAAGCTTTCTGTTATTTTCCATCTTATGCCTTTTAACTTTTCCAATTCTTTATTGGAAATAATTTTGACATTATGACTTCAGCTTATATAACCTTATAAATCAGGTTATATACTTGCTATAATTATTCTTTTTGCTCTTTGATTTTATTTTTTTTTTTTATCTAGCTCTTCCAGCATGGCTTCTTGCTGTGGTCTTGAAGATCAGATATATTAAAAGATGAGAACCATAGATCTTTTAATCTGTATTGAGATTTTACTTGTTTCAGATGCTTCAACACTTAGAAACAAAGAATGACTCCACTCTGCCAAAGTCTGTGTTTTTTGAATCAGAAGGAACAGTGGGGAAAAAAAAGTTTGCAAAGTTTGTTCTAATGGGAAATATTTAAATCCAGTTTGGTCTTTCTATTCTTGAATATCATTAGCTCATATCTGTGACACGGTTCTGTGAATCCAGACAATGAAATCTTCTGCAGAAAAGTAAATAGCTCTGACTGAAGCATAGCTTATTAAATTCCCGGTTGTCTTAATACCACAACAGCTGGAGCAGACTTGGCACCTGACGTAGGTGTTCCTGGGGCTGCGTCTTGAAGGTGCTTTGCTATTTTTGTGGGAAATTTACATGGGAACCTTAAGACCCAGGTTTCTGTATTTGATACAGAGTTGATGGAATGTTGGTACTGGAGTGCAAAGGAGAAACTGTTTGAAGAGCAACTTGCAAGTTACTTCTTGTAGCAGTTTTGGGGACTGACCCAGACTTATTGAAATGTTCTTTGGAAAAAAGTAGCACGACCTCATTTTTTCCAAGCGTGTGTATATGCAGAAATATATGCTAAGTATACATATTTGTAGGTCTATGTGTGCGTGTCTGTGTTTGTGTATAGTTGGTTACATTGTCATTTTCTAGAGAGCTCTGACTCCATTCAGTATCACCCTTTGCTTGATTCATTTGGCTGAATGATAACCATGAGTGAGATTGTCTAGTTGTTCATTTCCAAAGGGAAAGGCAGAAGCTTTTTATGTACTTTATATTTTTTGTATACTTAACTTTAATTTTTTTTGTGTATGTGCTTATGTTTATTCCCTTTCCTTGTCATAAGAATAGGTCTGCTGTAATAAGCTTATATTTTTTCCTTTTGATTTTATGATTTTCAGTGCTTTATAAGCTTCTCAGGTTATGATCTTGTGAAAAACTTGTTAATCATATGTTGCTTTTCATTCTCAGGCCCTCAGCTTTTAGGATAAATGAGTTACATACTAAATATTTCTGAAGTATATTACTTGCTGTGTATGTAACAGATGTAGTAGTCTGTTATCTGAAAATGAATGAGAAATACAGTTTTATGTGCAAATGCTAAAAACTAAAAATGGTATGCATATCCATGAGGGGAAGACGAGTAGTACCCAAGACAATTATGATATGAAATCTGAGTATTGTGCATTTTTTATTAATTGCAATGGTGGCTATTTTGGGGCTTTCCTTTTTCAGATCAGAAGTTCTAAGGGGCTGAGAAATCTATCATATGTAATATGCTGTTTTCTGATATTGAATGATTTGTCAAAATTCCCAGCAAGCTTAGGAGTTTGGATGGTTTTTCCTTAGCCATTAGGTGTCTCTTTTTAGCACATCACTAGGAGGTTTTGGTACTTTTTTTTTACTTATCTTTTTTGTCTTTCCATTTTTAGCACACTGACTAGTTTTACATATACAGCAGGGATTTTTCCCCTTAGAAGCTGTTTTGTAGATGTCCATATTCTGTCCATTTGCACATTTTTTCAGATCTATTAAAATAGTGTCTTTCTGTTTCATGTTTGATGCCGGTGAGGTTGTATCATCTTCCTTGTTTCCTAAGTACTCTGTGCCATAGATGTTCTGGAATTGAAAAATGAAAACTTACTTTCTTTTGTTAAGTGTTTAATTTTAAATTCAGACTGAAACTTTTTTTTTATATGCTTGCTGGCATAGCTTCAGTACTTATCCTTAAATTCTAATAATTTTTTAAATATTTGTTTCTAGGCTAGAAATTCCCTCCTTATATGTCAGTTGTTGGAACCAATCAGTCAGGCTTGCTTCACTTAGTAACTAGAAAATGTATTTACAGAAGAGTATATTTGGGAATAACAGAACAGTTGTCTCAAAGAATGTGATCTGAAGTACAGTTTGCAAGTGCGTTTATAAAAGTTTATTTAAAATTGTTCTTTAAATTATATAGAGATGTTTAATAGAATAATAAATAATAAAAATATGGATCTTGTTAACACTGAATAATTACATTTGGTGCATTTTATTCTGGATTAACTTCTTAAAGGTTTGCCTTGGTTTAAGGCAGGAAAACTACAGCTTTTTTATTTATTTATTTTTGTGGTTAGTCTGTTTAACTTCTGATTGACCTCTGGTTGTGACAGGTGAGGAGAGGAACTAGAAGACCTTTCAAGGCCCCTTTTAGTATTTAGGTTTTCATTCTATTATTGTCTTTAACTGTTTTACATATTTTTGTGTCTGATGTTTCATTCTAAGTAATGCTAGTTTTTTCAGTTGCGTAATAGATGAGTAACTAAGACTTTTTTCACATACCTCCAGTCTGTTAATTGCTCTTCTTTTACCTTTACTTTGATATTTTTTAGTTCAGGTGACAAAAAGCTAGAAGAATTTTCAAAGACAGGATTACAATTCATATTATAATGGCATGTATTTTTTATACTGTTATCTGCAAGTCTTTCTCCATTCTCAGATGCTGGAAAGTTTTAATAATTCCAATAAAAATGAAGTAATTCAAGATTTTTTTATAGATACTTACTCTTCTCATATATTTAATATAATGTATGACCTACAACTAAAATATAAAATAATGTCATGAGTTTCTTGATCAGTGGAGAATTCTCTTAATTAAAGAAAAATCAGAGAGCCAATCTACAAGCGTAGAACAAAGCCTGTTGATTTTTGCTAAAAATTTGCGAAAAATGAGAAAGTATTCCAAAGAGGCTATATTGAAAAATTTGCTAAACTTCCTTCACTATTTTATCTGTAATTATATCTCTAAAATTCACAAAATTGTGCATAAACAAAACAGTGCAACTCTGGACCAAATGACAGATTTTCTTAAAAGAACTTAAAAGAATGGAAATAAGAATATGAAGAGCAGTTGGTTGGTTTGTTTGTGTGCTTTCTTTTCTTCAGCTGTGCAATTAAAAAATGGAGTTGGCACCAAGTGAAAGAATTTTGAGTCCCAGAATTGGGAGATCACAAAATACAGAACAATTTGTGCACAAGAGCGATGAATTCAGTCTGATTCTATGCTCATAGCTTTTTTATTTTAATCAATACCAGGACTTCCTATGCTTAAAACTTTTTTTGACATCCCCACATAAAGACAATCCAGAAATTTCAGTATTCCTATAGCTATACTACTTGTAGAAATAATTATTTGTGTTTCTGTCTGACTTTGGTGGGGACAGCTGCTGTACCAATTACACTTGATATATCCTGCTGAGATGTGGAATGTATATACGATGAAGAAACCTAAAGTTTGGCGGATGGCCCCACAGTGGTCTGTGGGGTATGATAAAGTTTTGTGTGACGTACCTTTGCATTAAACTAACAAAAGACAAACATCAGCAGTTAATACTAAAAACTGTAGTGAGATCCTGATGTGCTTTAAGTACTGTGTTAGACTGGAACATTTGAAAGAATAAAAAAAAGCACAAAATACTACCTTATGAATAAAATTGTCATATATGTAAAGAGGAACAGAATGTACAAAACTAAGGTCAGTGCTATTTTCATTTATCTCTTCTATTTTGACATTTTTGTTAGTGAGGTAGGAAATCAATAAAGACTAATTTCATTGGCAAGGATTAGAGAGTACATAAGAAGGAACACTCAGGATGTGTATAGTTGCTTTCAAGGGCACTTTGAGTAAATTATATTTATTATACAAGTGAATTCAATAATTATTTTTGTCTAATTGGCTCATATATCAAGCATTAATTCTTTAGAATAGTCAATGTACAAAACTAAGTTTGTGGTATTGGATGTACAAAAAGTATTTTGTTTATTTCAGTTACGTTCACACCCTCATAATGAATGCCTGTCTGGTAAACTGAACCCTTTCATAAAAATCATAAATCATAATAAATGTAACTCAAAGTGTCCTTGTAATACAGGAAGTGTCCTAATAACCCCTTGGTAATCAATAATCTTCAAAAATTAAATATATTCCATATGCATGATCTATGATGTAGTTTCTCTAAAATTAAAATGCAGGGTTTTGTACCTGCTGTAGGAGATTAACTGATCAGCATCTGGAAAGTTAGATGTATTAATTTGGGAGTTAAAAATGTTGTTGTGCACCGAACACCCAGCAACAGAAAATACTCAGATGTTGACAGGAATAAAAAAGAAATTCCTCAAAGCTGAGGAGAAGCCAGATGCCCTTTCAAGGAAAGCATCTGGGCCAACTAACCCTGAGCTATGTGAGACCACCAGGAGGAAATGGTGAGTGATAATAGTAGGTGAGTCCATGCAGCAGGGCTTGGAGGGAACCATCTGCCAGCCTGATCTGTTGTCTAGAGAAGTTCTCTGCTTGCCCAGGATCTGGACCCAGAACATTGTGGAGAGACTGACAAAGCTTGTCCAAACATGTGACTGTTACCTCCTGCTGTTCTTCCATGTGGACACCAATGGTGCCGCCAGGGGCAGCCTGGAGAGTATAAAAGCTGACTACAGAGCTCTGGAGGTGATAGTTAGGGATACAGGTGCCCAGGTGTTGTTCTCAGTCTTGCAGGGAAGGGGTGTAAGGATACTACATGTCAACACTTGGTTGCGGAGCTGTTGGTGTCAACAGAGATTTGGTTTCTATGACCATGGGACCCTACTTGAGAATCAGTATCTGCTTGGAAGAGATGGGGATGCAGCCATTATCTTTGCCAGCAGGATTTCTGACCTAGTAAGGAAGGCTTTCAACTAGTCACACTGGGGAGCGCGAGAGTTACTGGCAGCCCTATAAGGGAGTGATGGTCAGGGTTGACAGCAAAAAGCCTGGGGTGATGTGAAAGAAAGAGAGCACAAAATCAACAACACAAGGCTTAAGTGGGGTCATCTCAAGCATTTGCATGTAAACAAGGAAGTGCCTACAAGGCACCATTACGGAAAAAAACGCCAGACCCTTTCTGCGAAATTGGCATGCTGGGAGGAGTGCCTCTCTGATGTGCCTGTACACTAGTGTGGAGAATAAAAAAGAAAATTTAAGAGATCTCTGTGCAGTTGCAGGGCTATGATCTTGTTGGGATCATTGAAATGTGGTGGGATGGCTTGCATGACTGCAACAGAAGGGTACAGACTCTTTAGGAAAGACAGACTGGGAAGATAAAGAGGTGAAGTTGCACTTTATGTGAGAAAACAGCTGAAATGCATGGAGCTTTTCTAGGGATGAATGATGAGCCAACTGAGAGCTTATCAGTAAGGATTAAAGAGCAGAGTCTGCTATAGGCTGCCTAACCAGAAAGAAAAAGTGAATGGGTGCTTCTACAGACAGCTAGAAATAGCCTTACATTCACAGGCCTTGGTCCTCATGGGAGACTTTTACTACCTCGGTATCTGCTGGAGGAACAACACAGTGGAACATAAGCCAATCCAGGAGGTTCCTGACGGGTGTCAGTGACAACTTCCTCACCCAAGAAGTAGAGGAGCCAATGAGGAAAGATGCTATAGAGGAGCCTGTGAAGAGAGGTGCTCTACTGGCCCTCACACTCATCAAAAATGAAGGTCTCATTGGGGATGTGAAGGCCAAGGGCATCCTTGGCTGCAGTGACCGTGAGATGGTGGAGTTCAGGATCCTGAGACGAGGGAGCAGGGCAAAAAGCAAGGTCATAACCTTGGACTTATCTTTAGCCTTTTAAAGGATCTGCTTGGAAGAGTCCTGTGAAATAAGGCTCTGGAGGGAAGAGGGGCCCAAGAAAACTGGTTAAAGAACACATTCTGCAAGTTCAAGAGCCATCCATCCTAATAAGCAGGAAGTCAGGCGAAAACACGAGGAGGCTTGCATGGATCAGCAAAGAGCTCCTGGCAAAACTCAGACTTATGAAGGAAGTATACAGAAGGTGGAAGCAGGACAGATAACCTGAGAGGAACCGAGAGCCACTGTCTGATCATGCAGAGACACAGCTAGGAAAGCCAAAGACCACCTGGAACTGAAGCTGGCAAGGGATACCAAATGCAGCAAGAAGGGATTCTCTAAGTACATAAGTGGCAAATGGAAGACTATGGAAAATGTGGACCTGCTGCTGAATGGGGCACGTGCCCTGGTGACACAGGACATGGAAAAGACAAAGGTACTGAATGCCTTGTCTGCCTCAGTCTTTTACTAGCAATCTAGGCTGTCAGAAATGACAGACCCCTGAGACCAGGGGGAATGTCTGAAGCAAGGAAGACATACCCCTAGTGGAAGAGGATCAGGTCAGGGAATACTTAAGCAAAATGGATGTACACAAGTCCATGGACCCTGATGGAATGCATCCACAAATACTGAGGGAGCTGGCAGATGTCATTGTGAGGTCACTCTCAATGGTTTTGAATGATCATGGTGACTGGGAGAAGTGCCCAAGGACTGGAGGAAAGCAAACACCACGCATATCTTCAAGAAGGACAAGAAGGAAGGCCTAGGGGACTACAGACCAGTCAGCCTCTCATTGATCCCTGGGAAACTGATGGAGTAGCTAATCCTGGAAGTCATTTCTAGCCACATGAAGGACAAGAAGGTAATCAGGAAGTCAGCATGGTNGCAACAGGCACAAACTGAAACACAGGAGGTTCCCTCTGAACATACGATGACCGAGCCCTGACACAGGTTGCCCAGAGAGGTTATGGAGTCTCCAGCTTTGGAGATAGTAAAAAACTGTCTGAACTTGGTCTTGAGAAGTGGCTCTAGATGGTCCTGCTCGAGCATTGGGCTTGGACTAGGTGACCTTCAGAAGTCCCTTCCAACCTCAAATATTATAGAGTCATTTAGGTTGAAATGGACTTCTAAGATGATCATGTCCAACCGTTAACCTAACACTGCCAAGTCCACATCTAAATGGTGGACTCATATCTCTGAGCACCACACCTACACANACTTCTATGATGAAATGACTGACTTGGTAGATGAGAGCAGTGGACATTGTTTATCTAGACTTCAGTAAGGCTTTTGCCACTGTGTTCAATAAGAACCTTATAGAGAAACTGTTGAAGTATGGGCTGGCTGAGCAGACAGTGAGATGGATTGAAAAATTGGCTGAATGGCCAGGCCCAGAGAGCATTGATCAGTGGTAGCGTGAAGTCTAGTTGGACGACAGTAACTAGTGGTGTAGCCCAGGGGTCAGTACGCGGTCCAGTCCTGTTTAGCATCTTCATTAATGATCTGGGTGACGGGCCAGAGTGTAGCCTTGGCAAGTTTGCTCATGATACAAAACTGAGAGGGGTAGTTGATACGCCACAGGGTTGTGCTGCCATTCAGAGGAACCTCAACAGGCTGGAGAAAAGGGCTGATGGGAACCTCATGCAGTTCAAAAAGGACAAGTGATATGTCCTGCATCTGGGGATGAATAACCCCATGCACCAGTGCATACTGGGGACCAACTTGCTGGAAAGTATCTCTGCAGAAAGTTACTTGGGGGTCCTGGTTGCTATCAAGTTGAACATAAGCTAGCAATGTACCTTTGCCACAAAGAGATCTAGAAGTATCCTGGGCTGCATTAGAAGAGTGTTGCCAGCAGGTCAAATGAGGTGATCTTTCCCCTCAGCACTGGTGAGGCCACACCTGGAGTGCTGTGTCCGGTTGTGGGGTCCCCTGTACAAGAGAGATGTGGAGCTACTGGAGAAAGTCCAGTGAAGGGCCACTAAGATGATGAAGGGATTGTGATGTCTCTTGTATAAGGAAAGGCTGAGAGAGCTGGGACTGTTTAGCCTAGGGCAGAGAAGGCTCACTGGGAATCTTATAGATATGTACAATTATCTGAAGTGAGGGAATGAAAAAGAGGGAGCCAGGCTCCTTTAAGTAGTGCGCAGTGACTGGACAAGAGGCAACAGGCACAAACTGAAACACAGGAGGTTCCCTCTGAACATACGATGACCGAGCCCTGACACAGGTTGCCCAGAGAGGTTATGGAGTCTCCAGCTTTGGAGATAGTAAAAAAATGTCTGAACTTGGTCTTGAGAAGTGGCTCTGGATGGTCCTGCTCGAGCATTGGGCTTGGACTAGGTGACCTTCAGAAGTCCCTTCCAACCTCAAATATTATAGAGTCATTTAGGTTGAAATGGACTTCTAAGATGATCATGTCCAACCGTTAATCTAACACTGCCAAGTCCACATCTAAATGGTGGACTCATATCTCTGAGCACCACACCTACACATCTCTTAAATACCTCCAGACGTGGTGACCCCACCACTTCCCAGGACAGCCTGTTCCAGAGCTTGACAGCCCTTTCGGTGAAGAAATTTTCCCTAATATCCAATCTAAACCTCCCCTGGCACAAATTGAGGCCGTTTCCTCTTGTCCTGTCACTTGTTAATAGGGAGNTTTGGACACACTCCAGCACCTCCATGACTTTCTTGTTGTGAGTGGCCCAAAACTGAACACAGTATTCGAGGTGTGGCCTCACCAGATCCAAGTACATGAGGATCATCCGATCACTTCCCTAGTCCTACTGGCCATCTATTACTGATACAAGCCAGGATGCTGTTGGCCTTCTTGGCCACCTGGGCGCACTGCTGGCTCATATTCAGCCAGCTGTCAACCGACAACCCCAGGTCCTTTTCTGCTGTTCAGCTTTCTGGCCACTCTTCCCCAAGCCTGCAGCGTTGCTTGGAGTTGTTGTGACACGAGTGCAGGACCCAGCACTTGGCCTTTTTGAATCTCCTACAGTTGACCTCTGCCCATCCCAGCCTGTCCAGATCCTTCTGTAAAGCCTTTGTACCCTCAAGCAGATCAACGCTCCCACCCAACTTCGTGTATTCTGCAAACTGACTGAGGGTGCACTTGTTCCCCTCATCCAGGTCATTATAAAATTTTAAAAAGAACTGGCCCCATTACTGAGCCCTGGGGAACACCACTTGCAATTGTCCACCAAATGGATTTTACCCCATTCCCCACCACTGTTTTAGCCCTGCCATCCAGACAGTTTTTTATGCAGCGAAGCGTATACCCATCCAAGCCATGAGCAGCCAGTTTCTCCAGGAGAATGCTGTGGGAAATGGTTTCAAAGGCTTTACTAAAGTCTAGGTAGACAACAGCTACAGCCTTTCCCTCATCCACTAAGCGAGTGTATGATTCTGTAAATTCAGCTAAAGTTAACGCATTCCATTTGACTCACTATTTCTGGTCATATATTTCTAAATAATTTTGGATAACAAGCACTAGCAATAAAGGGCTGTGTAACCTGTCTTTTGTAGTGAAGTAATGTTATTTAGGTTATAGAAGAAATACCTTTTGTTGGTTTCCTTTGGAGTAAACAAGCAGAGGAAAACTAGCTCAAGTGTCATGTGTACCAAAAGTTTGATGCAATGTAATGTACTTCAACGTATGTTTGTTCTCTACCTACTATCTTAGCTGAGCATTGTTGACAGGAGAATTGAGTTCTTCACATCCACCTTGAAGAGACTGTTGTAGAAACAGTGTATCTTCTTCATACTTCTGGTCAGATTTATTTTAGAAAAAATTAAGTGTGCAGTTTAGTTCCAGTGCTTATTTTCCATAAACCCAAGAATATTTACTCACTGCTGTAAGTCAGTGTAGCTTTATTTGTGATGTCACCACATGACTGGGTTAAATCCATTGTTACTTCTGTAGCATTCTCACATCTGTCACAACCGTGACATCTTAAAAACAGACTAAGAATTATCTAATATTTTTTATGTGATAAAAGAAATACGTATTTGGCGACCTAAAACGTTGCAATATTTTCTTTCTATTGGGTGTCTCAAAAAAACACTGACACCAATGAAAAAACAATCTATTTAAATAATGAGATGTATACAGCTGTACATAGTAAGCACACCATAATTAAATATCCTATAATGAATAAAAGCATGAGTACTTAATTCATTGTTGGCTTCTTTGTTGGTGCCCAGCTGACATACAAGACATTAAGAGTACCAGGGTATTTTTAGTGATGATTTACACATCTGTCATGTGACCTCTTAGCCTAGCTGTAGAATAAATTTGTAAATGCAAAAGATTTGGAGATGAAAGATCTAATTTTATAGTTTTATATGTGCTGTGATTAATGCTGTAACTATGAATGAGCAGTCACAGAAAGAACTCTGGTGCATCCTTCCTGTGTTTAACAAATTACGAGGGAGAACTTTAAACCTTCTTGTTGGCACTTACCCCTGCATCACATGACTCAATCACGCTTTTGAGGCCACATAGCTTTTCTTTTCCTTTTCTATTCAAAATATTGAATGCATCGTGTATGCTGTCAGGTAGTTGTATTATGTACTTCTAAAGAATGGTGAAAAAGGCAATGTAGAGAAATCTATATTCCCTTTGCAGTATTGGCACCCTGCTGAGCAAGTATCTCCTCTTACTCTAGGATAGCAGCATTACATTAACTATTTCTGAAGGAATTTTCTAATAGGAGTTTCAACAGAAATATAGCAGATTTAAGTATCTCGGATAATCTTTTTTTCTACTATAGGAAGTGTTTAAAAACATAATAATTGTCCTCTAGAGAAGATACTATATTTTTATACCTGATTAACAGTGTAATATAAACATACTACTCATGTTATTTAATTTATTAAACTATTGAATATATACATGGAAGTGCCTGAGTGTCCCACGCTATATCACTATTTTACTGTTGGAGATATTTGTGTAAAGATGTGAAATGATGATTTCTTCAGAAGAGACTACATATAAAAAACACCTGTTTACCAAGCACCTCATTGTGACTTCACTGAAACTGCATACACATTAAAATTAAGCATGTATTTGCAGTGAACTGGGGACCCAAGCAGAAAAGTGACAGAAAGATGAGTCAAAATGTGTAGAGTTATAGGCATATATTTCCCTGAGTACTGTGTAGGTAAACAAAACTTCAAAAGCATTACATTTAATAAAAGCAAGAAATTTTAGAGATAACATTGCTTCAGTCTTTGTTCTCTCTAAATCTTTTTCTCTCCTGTTTGTCTTCTCATCTTTTTGGTCCTTCCCGTTTTGTGTTTGTCTGTATTCCCTTACACATAACATTAAGACCTTTAGTGATTACATGGTCAAATAGCTCTGGACAACGGCATTCTGTCAGGCTGACTGTCACTTCACAATAAATTAAACAGTATGTAGGTATAACAAACATATTTTATATCTTACACATTTATTGTGCTACATTATTAAGTTATTTTACCCTGACACCTGGGTGTTCCACACCAGAATGTATTTTTTTAATATAGGTGGAAGAGACTGGGAGCTGAAAATTAATCTGGCTGTTAATTACAGACTGAATTATTATCATGACAAGACTTAAATCCTGTTGTATGGAGTCCAAACAATATTGATTAATGCACATCGTAATTCTAAACCTGGAACTTGGACAGAGGAGAGCTTATAGCACTTATCACTTAAACAATCTCTATAAAACTTCATAGGATATTTGTAATAGTGTTTAGCGTGCTGTCAGATTTCATTAGTTGATGTCTTCCTGTTGAGAAATGCATCTTTGCTACCGATTATTCTTTAGCTAGGAAAAACCAGACATTTTTACCAGTTTTAGAATTTATCAGGCTACATGGCATTTAGCAACAGAGAGGCAACATCACACAATGTTTATGAGTAACAGCAGGTTGATGTTGAACAACTTTGGGGGGAAAATTCCATCAGCATAGTCCACTGCTGTCATGAGACTCATTGTGTTGAATCTGCCATTTTTGATGCCCTAAGATCTGCTGCCACCAGAATTTCCTTTCTTAATGTCAAGGACTGCTTTGGCAGTGGGACAGAGGTCATATTGTGGATCTGAAGAAAAACAATTTTGGTGCCAGAAGAGATGAAACAATTGGTGCATAAGGTCAATTGATGTTCTTGCCAATTGCTTCATGGCGTTAGACCCTTCTAAATCATTCTTTAAATATCTTCCATCAAAAGATTGTAATACATTAATTTTGTCCTTTACTACTCCACAGAAAGGATGAGTAGTTCAATGTGTATTAAATTGGAAACTATCTTTCTCATGAAAAACAATCTAAAGACTTTAAAAGATGGCATTTCTGTCTTTGAACAAAGCTATATTCTACTTTTATACCTTTCTAACCTGAGCTGATAGCTATTCCATGGGTTTGGTTTAATTTTCCCTATAAAAAAATATGAGAATGAGTTATTTTCTGTTAAAACATGCCTAATTATGAAGAACGAATAAAATCCCATTGCCTTGAGTGTAAGAGAAATCAAACTATAGGATACTTTCCTTCCTACAGTTTTATCTAGCGCTTGGTGAAAATGGCAAGCAATAATTCGTATTTACATCCCTAAGATATATTATTGCTGTCTTGTGGTTGGTTCTATCTGGCTACTTTCTTTGCAAAACTCTCTCTAAATTGGTTTCCTCCTGATCCTGTTTCTTTCACATGCATCTCTGCTAAGACAATCCTTACCTAAATTCTTCAATCCTTTTGTGCCTAGTAAGGGTCTTATGCCAAATCTGTATCACCATCTTATTTAATCTATTTTTAGTTTAAGATTTCTTATCAGTTTCAATGGTGAATATAGTAAAATTGAAGGTGGAAAATTGTTGATATACTTCATGAGATTCTATGCATTTTAATATTAGAAACTGATAGAAAATTGTCTTCATATAAATATCCTCTAGAACACTATTAAGGTCATGTTCAAGGGAAGGTCATCTCAGGGTGCTATTTTAACTCTATTAAAATACTGTGCAAACACACAGAGTTGATTGTGCACGTATAAAAGGGGAAAATACTACCAGTGATATTTTCAGTTGCTTTGATTGCCAGTTTATACTGCCAGAATAATCTCAGTGGCTTTGCTTTCCTTAGACATGGGCACAAAACTGAGCTGGAATCAAGCACTCATCTGGAAGTTGGCAATGGATTTTGTTGGCTTGCCTGTTTCTTTTTGTAAGAAGGGCTTTGTCCCTTATCATAAGATATAGTTGACCTTGAGTTGTCTGGAATGTTGTTAATGCTGAAGAAATGACTGACAAACAGCAATTATGGAGAAACATGTGGTTGTTGCTATTCTTATGCTCTCATCAGGTATTGTTACACATTTGAGGTCAGACTGTGAGAGGTAACATTGTGGGTGAAACAATGGAAAAGAAATAGCATTATTTTCAAAGTCTTTATTAATGACTAGACATATTTTCTATATGATTTGCCCTTCCTATCACAGTGACCTCTACACACATGATGATGAAAAATATTAACAAAAAGGCAACAACTGATAGCTAGTATAAGAATTTATTCACAAACACTAAGCTAAAAGCAGACAAATTATTATGTGGGCCGTTGTTGGCATCACAGCAAGTGTAAAGTCAGATCTGGTTTTCAAATTTACCAGTATGAGGACTCCCTGCTGAAAACATGTACCAGATGCATGATTTTCTCAAGGTTAAATGTGATTATAGTGCACACACACATACAAATTGCAGACAGAGATTAAATCACAAAATAATGAGGTCTTTTCAAAAGCTAGTATACTACTCTGATTATCCTCTCTACCTTTAAGATATGCTTGTGTTTTAAGTCTTTATACACTATGTTCCTTGGGAACCTGCATTTAAGCTGATGTTATGTCATTGAACTTGAAGATCTGTCCATTTTCTTGTATTACCTGCAGAAAAATTGATTTCATGTAAAGGACCTACAGTTTTACTTCTGTGTGTCAGCAGTCAGAATTATCTTCAATATTTTTTTTTTAATGACTCCTTACACATCTGAAATGAGATAATAAAAATCTCAGGAAGATATTAATGAAATGGAAACTACTGTAAGAAAGTGAGATAGATATGAATAAGTAACATTCTGTGCTCCATACAGAAAACACGTTAGGTTGAATTTATTGCTGTCAAAATCAGTGACTTCAAAACTTCAGAATCCTATAGTGAATTGGATTTAAAAAAAATTTTATTATCTCTTTAATATTACAGAGCGATAATTTAACACAGATGGAAGACAGTAGACTGGTTGGATTGGCATAGCAGAGGGTCTCTAAAGGCTTTGTCTACCCTAGTGATTTGTCTTGGTTCAGTAAGAAATATTTTATGTGAATTGCCCAATGGTATCTATCTTGTGCTAGATCAGGTCTCTAAGTAGTTGGATGCACAAGTATAAAATAACTTTTTGAAGAAACTAAACCAGAATTCCTGATCCAAACATGTTCCAGGGCTAACACTTCTACATCAGACTCCCTTTTCTGTCGTGATTTAAGAGGTAAACAAAACCAAGTTAAAATTAGGTTATGCCAAGCCAGTGTCAAATTCGTGAAAAGATGATGGAACTGAGTGCATAAACTGATTCAGGCTGATGCTGCAAAGAGTTAATTTTCAAATTAATATGTTAAACAAAACAGATTCTGCTGTATACTGTACTCTGTCCCAGCTTTGGCTCAGAAAGGACTGAGTGCTTTCCCCATTCAGATTAACACCATATTGTGCCATCCAGAAGTTTTTCACAAGCCTCCCCCAAAACAGTGCTATGCCTTCAAGGCATAACTAGAGCTCTCTGGAAAGCTGTTCCTTTAAAAAATGCTCATTGAAAGATGCAGTTTCATTGAAATGGAAATGTACACAGTTTCATGGATTAAAAAGCCAGAAGGGAGTACTGTGATCATCTACCCTGGCATACTGTACAACAGAGACCTCATGGCTGTCTTAGTTTCTTCCCATTTCAATTAGGTCATGTCTTTCTAAAGATAAAACGAAACTCTACCTTGCTTTTTAAAAAGCATACTTCAGGGATGGGAGTATCTACCACGATTTTCAATGAGGTACTTCTCATTATTAATTATGTTGTTAATTCTAAGTTTGTCTGTCTTCAGTTTCTAGCCCCTGGGTCATGTTATGCCTCTTTCTGTGAGATTGAAATGAAATTTATCTTCCTATGTATAGATTTACAGACTGTAATCTAGTTATCCATTATACTAAGGAGGTAAAATTTCTTGATTCTCTCACTTTAGGCCATGTTTTTGTGTACTTTGATGGTTATATTGTGAGTACTGTGCTACTTACCAACATTATTTTTGACTTGTGAATGTAGAAATTGGATGCATTATTTGAATACTAAGTAGCTGATGTTAAGCAGTGTCTCTGTTCCTACTTGAGATTCCACTGTTTATGCATCCATGTTCACATTCTTTTTTTGACTGAGATTAAGAAAAATTTGGAGCTATCCAGATGGTCTAAAACTACAGGGAGTTCTTTGCCTGACAGCTTGTATTGTAAGCTTTTAAATATTTGTAGTTTACAGCTCTATTGTCACCTCTGGTGACACTAAATCAGACATACAGTAACTCTTGCTGAGGGCATTGTTGTATTCTTTCTTGGTGCTAAGTCCTTTTTAGGCCACTAATTCTAGGAGAAGTTTTCTTTTCTGAAAGCAGAGAACTAAGACTGCATTTTTTGTTTACTTAAATGCAGTCTTGGGTCTCTGCTTTTGGTTTACTTGAAGCAAATCACAGTTTGGGGTTGGCTTATCCAAACAGCAGCCTTCAGGAAACATAGAAGAAATGAGGAAGAAGGGGAAGGACTAGTCTGATGATATAAATGATAGTTGTGCTTCCATATCCATTCTGTGTGAGAGTTCAGTGGTTAGAGCATTCAGCCCAGATGTGGGAGATTTTAGCTCACTTTCTTCTTTGTTTCTGGAAAGACAAGCTTGCATTTCCTCCTCTCCATGAGAATAGTTTTACCACATGGGCAGAGAGTGATTTTGCTCTCTGCCGGCATGAATATTTAAGTGTTTGAAGTAAAGGTGAGTAGACACGTGAGTTCAGCGGTGTACTTCAGAATATCTCCTTTTTTTTTTCTTGTCTTAACTAGAGCAAAGTATCACTTTGACCTAGGAGGTCTCACCTCTCTTTGGAGTATCTTGACCTCAGAGACAATTGTGATGCAAGTTTTTTTCAGTTTTCCTGATTACTATTAAAAAAAATAGATTTTCGTATTTCTTGAAAAAATATTCTCACGTTTGTGTTCTTTATCTTGGTGAACAGTGAATATTTAAAATTTTTTTAAAAGGTAGACCTTAAATAATTTTTAGACTACAATTTCATGACTTTTAAACTTATTTTGAAGTATAAATATGTCATCTCTCAGAACGTCCCTTGTAGCTTATGCCGATAGTACAGAAAGGCATTGAAGTGAAGTTAGAAAAAGGATGGTGTTTAAAATAAAGTTATTATGTATGTTGTGGCAAAATGTTACCTTTCTAAAAGACAGAATCATGTGCCAATTACAAATAGTTCAGTCTTTGCAAAGGACCGATGTTTCTCAAGGAAGAATGCGACAGGTGTGGATATAGAACCAGTAGTATTAAGGGCCTATTTTCAGTTTACAACTTGTCTAAGTTTGAGAATTTGAAGTAAAATTTTGCATGCTGGTGTCTGCCTCAGCTAGCTTGTTGTGGTCATTACAGCTAAAAAGGACCAGCTATTTCAGAGAATGGAGAAAAAGAAAAATATTTTAAAAAAAAATTGTGATGCTATTTTCCATTTAGATACTTTATTGAGCTTCTGCTTTGACATGGGACTAGCTTCTACATCAGAAATACGACTTTGTTGCTCAGGTGAAAAGGTCTCTACCCAAAGCTTCCACAACTGGTTCCTCCTTCCCCATTCCCGTCCTTCAACAATTATTAGCCTTTGAAAAACTGTGGTTTGTGCGTGCGGTGTATACATAGTCAGCAATGATTTCCCTCAATTTAATTACTAGTACTCTGTCACTAAGCATGATTGATCCCCATAGTTCGTTATTGTAACAAATGGCAACCGAATATACTTCCTCCCTTTGCATGTCTTACATCTAACAACATCTTGTGCATCAACCCCAGACGTTCAATTGTCTCATCACTGCTGGCACCTGTGCTCTTCCTACCAAGCAACCGAACATGCTACAGACTCAGAATAAATTTCCTTCTTGGTGCAGTTCTGAGCCAGAATAGCAGTGGGGCATCAGAATTGTGGGTTCCTTTCAGTCAGGCTGTTCCTAGCCCCAACCTGGCTGCTAGTGCTTGGGTAGGCATGAGGTTGAAAACAGATGTAATCTTCTGCTTTCTGTGTTGCTCATTTTTGCCCTGAAGACTGAATTACTGCATTTTTTCATGCCACTCACTGAGCCTTCATAATTGTATTTATTTTATTTTCACAATCTTCTAGAGAAATGAGGGAGGAAAGAGAGTGTCCATACAAAATAATCCAGGATATGCAAATTGAAAAAACTTAGAACCTAGTTTTTTGTAGCACTTAACATTGCTGTATATTAACTTTTGTATGTTGAAATCAGAACTCCTATGGATTACATTTGCAGCTATGTTATCAGTGTTTCTGCAAAACATATTTATGAAATAAGTTGGGATAGGATGTGTGGGGGCACAATTAACGATGCCTCAGAAAAACTTGGTTTAAGTGCCTTATCAGTGTTAATAATGCATGCAGCAGGATGACATAATTCAAGTTTTCCAGGGAAGCTATCACCTGTTTTATCATGATACCTTCTTTTCAATTGTGTGGTTGTTTATTACACAATTTCCAGGTGCTGCAGCAAATGAAATAAAAATTATACTCACAATCATGATTTCCTGTCAGAGCAGATTCGTCCTGAGTATTAAATCAATTTGGAGTTTCCTGGGAAAGACTAGTGGATGTTCATGAAGTACCACAGTGTTGTTATACAAAGGTACGAGAAGGCAGAACAACTTCTGGATTGGTGGTTATAAATCTAGTTTGAATGTTTGTTATGAAATCCCACTAGCGTTCTGTAGTAGGTAACTGTGGTATCTGAAGTTGTAATGTTCATATGTGGGAAATAACTACTTATCTGTTCTAAACATAAACTTTGGCAAAGTATTAAATGCTAACAGGACTTAAAAAACCAAATATATTAAGTGATACACAGTGGAGCTGGATGGTTCAATACGGATCTAATTTGGATGTAATCATTAATAAAAAATCAGCTGTTATAGTTTGCTGGTAGGCAGGGCTTTGACAATGAACATTAATTACCTGAGGTTCTTCTACTGACTATGGCATAAACAAGCATGCTTTGACAAAGTAAGTGTTTACTGGCTACCAAAGTTATAAATTGAAATAAGCGTAACTGACATTTGGGCCTCTATAGACCTGAGCCACCTCATTCAACATAAAAGGAAGGATTTAATAACCAAAATATAGGTATCTGTTGCTATTTGAAATGCCCTGCCACATTTAATCTAGCCTCTAGCTGTTACTCCAGATGGACTCAGATTTCCTATAGTCTCGTGTCCGTCAGCCCCAGGTTTCAGATATCCTAGGTGTCTGAAATGTCACTGGCTATCTTTGAGACACTGAGTCATAGTTCTGTACTCAAGATGGACATTTTTGATCTAATTTGTACAGATTTTGGTGTTGGGAGTGTTACTTTCCCAGAATACTCTTCAAGGCTTAAATGATTTGGAGCTCAGAGATCTCCTGAATTAGGGAGGGTTTTTTATTAGGGATTTTTATTTTTAATAGCCCTGGGTAGGTTTTTGTTTCTCCATGATTTTTTTTTTTTTGAGTGAAATTTAGCATCCATGATTCTGTGGCCAGAGGTATAGTTTAATGCCATGTTTGAAGGATTATCTTCTTTTCGTTTGTTTTGAATCTTCTGTATGGCTATTTTCCTTTGTTGTTTCCTACTGCTTCTATTGGAAGAGACAGTAAAAAATATTTTTCTGTTCGCATTTTTAATGCCACTTCTAATATATGGACTTCTGTTTGTCCCCACTTCTTTTCTAGGCTAAAGAATCCTGGTCATTCTTTGTACAGAAATGGTGTCAACTTTGATCCATTCTTTGTCCTTTTCTGTACCTTTTCCAATTGTATTGTATTCTTTCTGAGGTAGGAAGGACCACCAGAATTATACACGGTATTCAAACTGGAGCAGTGCTATTTATCTATTCAGTGGCATTATGTTTTTTGTATTCCTTTCACAGGAATTTGCATTTTTCTCTCTTTTTTTTTACTACTATTAAGCATATTCCTGATATTTCAAGGGAATGATCTGTTATAACTCCAAAGTCTTACTAGTGAGTTATAGTACTTCAGAGTCTATCACTCTGTATATAAAGCCAGAATTATTCTTCTTTTTGTCTATCAATTTATATCTGTCTATGCTGAATTTTGTCTGCCTCTTAATTACCTAGTCACACAGTATCATGACACTTGAAATGACCATTACCTTTACTATGAAAGTGAGCAAACTTTCTGTAATCTTTCAGCCTTCTTTCAGATCATTTATGAATCTGTTGAACAGCACAGGTCTCAGTACAGATCCTAGCAGGACTCCACAGTTTTTGCAGTGAAAACTGATAGGGTATTCCTACACAGCTGGTTCCAGTGGGCTCTGCAACGGACCCACACCTGGCCAAAGCTGAGCCCCTCAGATTAGCTGGTGGCACCTCTGTGATAGCATATTTAAGAACAGGCAGAAAAAAAAACGGAGAGAGGAAGAGGGAGCAAAAAGAGTGAGAGAAACAGCAGAGGCAGCATCAGGGTCAGAGGAGGAGGTGCTGCAAGTGCTGGAGCAGACATTCCCTGCAGCCTGTGGAGAACCCACACCACAGATGATTTTCCTGACAGGAACTGCAGGCCATGGAGAGCCCGCACTAGAGTGTAGAAAAAGGGTGAGAAAGAAGTAGTGGTAGAAAGAAACTACTGTGTAGCGCCTGTAACCCACTGTCCTCTGCGCTGCTCAGGGGTGCAGAGAGCTCTGGAGTGCAGGAGTGCAGTTGAGCCTGAGAATGTAGGGAGGAAGCTATTTTTTCAATGTTTGTCTCTTTGTTTCCTATGACCTGAATTAGGAATTACATTTTTATTTTAATGGACAATAAATTAAGTTAATTTTCCCCAAAGTTGAGTCTGTTTAGCCTGCAATCTCCCTGTCTTTATGTCAACTCACACACTTTATCATTCCTATGTTATCTTCCTGTTTTCACACCAGTCTTGCTGAAGAGGGGGAGTGACTGACTGTCTGAGTGGGGTTTTGGCTGTTAGCCAGGCTTAACCTACCTTATTACCTTTGCTTTCTCCTTATTATTCGTTATTAATACATACAGGTATTTTTCTGAATGGAATTGAGTAGCAATTTAATTTTTTTTTCTTTAAAACAGTTCCGATAAGCAACCTTGATGAATGCCAACTGGAAATTTAAAAAAACTTCTCTGGTCTATATACACATTTACTCCTTTAATAGATTTGTGAGGCACAAGTTTCTGTTAAAAAAAGTTCTTCTCTATTATGTCATAGTTATTAATTTGTCCACTGGTTCTATCTTTTAGAATATTATCACTTTATTTAGTATATACGTAGTTCTTGTCTGCTTCTCTGCTGTGCTCCTGTGGAATCCACTTTCAAAAATCCATGTTGTGTTAGCTATTTTTCAGTGCTCTAGTGCCAAAGCAATCTGAGTGAGGTTTCATAATGTGCTTAGTTATGTTATTCTTAAATAATTTAGAAACTTTTGGCAAATATCAATTAGTAGATAGCAAGTTTGTTACTTTCTGTCTTGATCGTTTGGGGTTTTTTGTTCTAGAACTTCTTCCAGAACTTTGAATAGTTTCAGAAATTTTGAGTTTGAGATAGACCCTTTAAAATGTTGAAAGAAAAATCGTGGTAAGCAAAAATCTTCAAGCTCTTCAACAGTGATTATGGATCTAAAAATTAATTTTGGATTATTTTGCTGCCTTCTTGGAGTGCTCCTTCAGTCCTACAAGCTCCATGTCATGCTCCCTGCTCCTCTAGTTGATCTAGTTGAAAAGGCATTTGTTATTATATTTTCTGCCTTTTGCAAGTTATCCTTCAAACTTTTGGTCTTGCTCACTGTATTTTTTCAGAAACAATCAGTTAATGATTTTTTCTATTTTACTCATTTGAATACAACTTCTTTTTCTGAAAGATGACTTCCTATGTTATTCAGTTGGTCTCTCTGACTATGCTGTAGTAGTAATAACTTTTTCTTAGTCTTTTGGTCCTTTTGATAGTGGTATTCGTTTACCCTGACACTTAAATACAAGGCTTTTAGTTTCCTTAATGACTGCATGATTCTGCCCTTTTTTGATGACTACTTTCATTTCTTTTCCATAAAACTAATTTTTATATAGTTCCCTGTTTTGAAATTTGTAACTTCTTGTTTATTTCTTACTGCAAGGATGTTGAAACTGAATATATGACGGTTGCTGTTATAGCATAGCTCCTGGAAAGTAGTGATGTGAACTACATCCATTGTGCTGTCGTAGTCAGCACAAGAATTACTTCTCCTTTTGGAGATTTTGCCATTACATGCTCTAATCATTTACAGGAACTAAGAATTAAATGTTATAACCATGCACTAACGTGACAGCCAGTTATCTACTGGATATTAGATGAGATGTTTCCATTATTATTTTCTGCCTTTGCATTCTCCATTCATGTGTGCATTCATAATTCACTTAACTTGTTTATCTCTTTAACTCTAAAACTTCTGTAACTTTTAACAATAAAACTCCACCAACACAAGCAGGCTTTCCTATGGACTTTGGTGGTAGCGTTCACTGATTTATCTTCTTCCATCAAGTTTCTGGTAGAGTTATAATGTCATTTTCTTATTTGAATCTAAGAGTTTTAAATCCCTTGTGTTTACTTTTATATTCTTCTGTACTACCTTTATTGTGATTGTTCTTCACTTTTTAATTTGAATTTTACTGTTCGGTTTCTGATTTTGAGGTTTTGTGAAGAAGTATTTGGTTTATGCAGAGTTTTTTATGAAACAACTCTTGAAAGATTTATTATCCTGGATGCTTCCCTTGCAAGGGATGCAACCCGTGTTGACCTTCCTGGAGCTAGTAGATTTTTAAAGTGCAAGCAGTCTCATTCTGTTTTGACTTTGGAAAAAAGTTTGCTTGTACAGGTTCTGTCTGCCACTAGTTCTTAATACATCCTTCTTCCTGATGTCATTTATTCAGGCATATGTGGAGACTTCCACTCTGTCTGAGCCAATAGCTGGCACTGAGAACATCTCAGAGAGTGCTGCCATGGAGCTTCTGGTATTTAGTTTCACCCAGAACTGCAGGCATTTTCCATTTGGATTGTTCTCCTGCTCTTCTTTGACTCGCTGAGAGTCTCTCAGCCTGCCAGCCCTGGCTCCTTCCTGGCGTTAGCCCTGACTGATCACTGCCCTCCTGCACTCAAGAGCCAGGCCGTCAAGTGGCACCTTTGGATGTCACAGACTTACTATCAAACTGCAAGCTGACTGTAATATGCCATTCCTTCCACTAAAACAATAAGAAGTAAGAATAATCTGCCTTCAGATTTCAGTTTGGGAAGCCTGCTTTTTATCTTACAACCTTTATTTCTACAGCTCACTAGTTATATGATAGCATATTTTCAAAGTGGAGGGGTAAGATATCTATATAAAATGTATGTGTCAATATGCAAATGTATGTGACAATCAAAAATGATTGTCAGTGGATGCTGTTACTTGAACTATGGTAAAATTTGTATTTTTAACAAATGCTGTTTCAAATAAGTGCTCAACCTGTGATAGTTTTAACTACATAAATTCTTGGATAGAACCATTCTGGTTCTTTGATTTAAAAAAGCTCACCTAGTATGCAGTTTTCTGGAATGAATGAGTGCCCATCCCTCGTTTTCTTATACCTCTTCAAAGCTGAAACAGATCAGGGCTCCCTAGTTATTCTCTGCTTCATCTAGCTTCTGAGAAACTGTATAAATGAAGGCAGTCGTGCAGCTATTTAATGAATACTGGAAATTTTGTAGGAGCCATCAGATGTAGGGCACAAAAATGGCTTAAACCTATCTTCTTTCCCCTGTTTTCATTTCCGTCCCTCTACTGAGATATTTATAGTTATGGATAACACAGCAATATCCAGAATTTTTTATGTAGTTCCTGCTGTTGCATGATTTATGATGACGTTCATCCCCATCAAGCTCACATTTATATGCACTGTTGTTTACAATTAATTTGTTTAACAACAATAGCTTGGTTTCTGGCTTAATATAAAAAAAGTCATTCCTTGATAATGTAAGTAAAAGCTCCTAATTATATATATTAACATTTTGTCTCACCAAATCTGTATCACTAAGGATGATCAAACATGACAGTATTCCAGACATGACTGCTAGCTATCCATCAGCATTTTTTCCCTTGATTGTCATGTAGTAGTATCCTCTTAAATTAAAGTATTATGCTTGAAAATTAAACAATATTCCTGATTAAAACCGTAACAGAAAATGACAACATTTTAGCAAAAAGCATTGATAAAAATCTAACACTTTCTATACTGTTAGATATGTGAAGGTAGGGATGGGATGAAGATAAATTCCATACTAGGCTGCTGGTAGTGAACACCAGTTAATACCTGTCATCTATGGGAAATAGGCATCAAGTGTGTCATTTAAACGGAAATTTCACCATTGCACACTCAATTACTTTACTTCAAAATGCACTGCACTGATTCTTCTATGGCAATCATCCAGGGAACAGCAAGATGCATGTGAATTTCTGATGTATATTATACCTCAAAGTGCCATATAATGGAGTATGTATGGTGCAAGGAAGATGACAATATTCAAAAGAAAAGTTCATTTATACAGTCACAATAACAAAGTGGTCTAGCAGGGGAACTCTAGGCTAAATGGATAACTGTTTTTATAAAATCCCGTGAAACGTGGTCTAGGATGGTACTTCAGTCTTCATTTTATACATTATACTAGGTGGTGCATATTGTTTTGTAGATAAAAGTAGAAACGTGATTGTACTGTCACTGCAGTACCATTTAATTTTGTTGTTATGTTGCTATATAGTATTGTAGAGCAGGAATACTGCATTACCTTAGAAAGAAGAGTGACTGTGTTGCTTCTTAGGAGAAAATAGTACTAAAGTAATTGTATTTAAGCATCTTTCTCTTATCTTTTCTTTCATTTAAAACCATAGACTTAGACTATTAGTTAACAAGTTCAATTATACCATCCTCAGACTGTTGCTCCATGAAACATAAAGATAGTTTTATTTCACGTAACATACGGTCTGCTTGTTTCTTTAATGCTTGTTCTCTTTTTGTACATCTGTTGTTTGGGCTATGATACAGTAACCATTAGAAAAATGCCCAGTATGTTTCCTTTTTTTAAATTTCTTTCTTTCTTTTTTAAAATACAAGAGTCTGGGAAAGTGAAAAGTGTTCCAAATTGAGTGTAAACATTTTATTATTAATTTAACAGCAGCATTATTGCTAACTTTCTCACAGTGACTTTGAATATATACTTCTACATTTATATGCACCAATCAATAAACACAGCATGGACAGGGAAAAAAAAATATATTTTCTCTCTGAAAGACTCTCCTCATTATATTGTAATGTCTTTAAAGCATGTCACATACCAGATCTAAACTACTTGACAGGTAGCCATTCTAAAGATATTTATGAATATAATCAATGTAATTCTCAATAGTTATGTTTCTAATAACCAATTTGCTGACTTCATAGTCTTGTCAAGATAATTTATACATATACACCATATGTTCTGTGAAATTTTTCTTTGCCCAGGTGAGCATTTAACCTTCCTTTCTCCCTAAAGGAATTATCCACATCCCTGAAATCAGAGGATCTTCCACTTATTTTTCTCTTCTGTCAGACCTTCCAGCCTGAAGACCTCAAGTCATAATGATCATCTTTTCAGCAGAGGGCAGCATATGGCATTCTCAGAGTCCATCAATTCCACTGTTTAATTGGCTATAGAAATCACTGTTGAGCTAACAGTGATTTCGAAGCACTTGCAACTCTTCTTGACTCTTAGGCAAGATTCAGATTTTGGTATCCTTTGTGATTGTATAGAATATTTCTCAGGGAAATGACCTGTAGTAATGAATCTATTAAATAAAATGAAAGTTGTTTTTCCCTTTTTTTATTTTTACGAGCAATCAATGCTTCTCGGGTTGGAATTTTCTTACTAATGATAGTAAATTTTGTAGAAAAGATTATTTTGCTCCAATAAATTAAACAGATACTGAAAAGTTGCAGATCAGATAGATTTAATTTTTGGTAGTCTTAGGCTGTTCTCTTCATAATAATGGTAAACCTGTTAGGGGAAGAAAGGCTTGGCAAACCATTTGCTGTTACTATCAGATAGCCTAACCCTCTGAGCTACTAATTCTGTTTTACAAGAATTTCTAAAAAAGCAACAGTTTATTTGTTAACACATTTTTTTCCCTTGCACTTTGTATGGAAAGAAGAATGTGAGCTTACGTCCATATTTTATTATTCACATTCTGATTTTGTTGTTATATAATGCAGTTCATTATACAGTTGTTGCACTAAGTAATCACCTAATATCTTGCAGAAACTTCAGGATGATACTCAACGTTCTGATTTTTCACAATCACATTTTCAAGTATTCTGTATATGGAATCCTTGTTTATGGACAGACCAGATGCAAGTTATGCTTCTAGTACAATATGTTTAAATATCTTTGATTTTCAGCAGCTAGTTAGAACAGGTTCTTTATTATTCTTAGGGTATGATTTTATTGCCTTGCTTATTAAGTGTAAAAAAGAGTCTTCCATGGAATATCCAATGAGATTACATTCTTCATACTGATGGTGATACTAACATAAATTTGCGATTTTTTTCTTTCCTTTTTTTTAACTAACAATTAATGCTTTCTGTTTTTCATAAGNTATACCATCCTCAGACTGTTGCTCCATGAAACATAAAGATAGTTTTATTTCACGTAACATACGGTCTGCTTGTTTCTTTAATGCTTGTTCTCTTTTTGTACATCTGTTGTTTGGGCTATGATACAGTAACCATTAGAAAAATGCCCAGTATGTTTCCTTTTTTTAAATTTCTTTCTTTCTTTTTTAAAATACAAGAGTCTGGGAAAGTGAAAAGTGTTCCAAATTGAGTGTAAACATTTTATTATTAATTTAACAGCAGCATTATTGCTAACTTTCTCACAGTGACTTTGAATATATACTTCTACATTTATATGCACCAATCAATAAACACAGCATGGACAGGGAAAAAAAAATATATTTTCTCTCTGAAAGACTCTCCTCATTATATTGTAATGTCTTTAAAGCATGTCACATACCAGATCTAAACTACTTGACAGGTAGCCATTCTAAAGATATTTATGAATATAATCAATGTAATTCTCAATAGTTATGTTTCTAATAACCAATTTGCTGACTTCATAGTCTTGTCAAGATAATTTATACATATACACCATATGTTCTGTGAAATTTTTCTTTGCCCAGGTGAGCATTTAACCTTCCTTTCTCCCTAAAGGAATTATCCACATCCCTGAAATCAGAGGATCTTCCACTTATTTTTCTCTTCTGTCAGACCTTCCAGCCTGAAGACCTCAAGTCATAATGATCATCTTTTCAGCAGAGGGCAGCATATGGCATTCTCAGAGTCCATCAATTCCACTGTTTAATTGGCTATAGAAATCACTGTTGAGCTAACAGTGATTTCGAAGCACTTGCAACTCTTCTTGACTCTTAGGCAAGATTCAGATTTTGGTATCCTTTGTGATTGTATAGAATATTTCTCAGGGAAATGACCTGTAGTAATGAATCTATTAAATAAAATGAAAGTTGTTTTTCCCTTTTTTTATTTTTACGAGCAATCAATGCTTCTCGGGTTGGAATTTTCTTACTAATGATAGTAAATTTTGTAGAAAAGATTATTTTGCTCCAATAAATTAAACAGATACTGAAAAGTTGCAGATCAGATAGATTTAATTTTTGGTAGTCTTAGGCTGTTCTCTTCATAATAATGGTAAACCTGTTAGGGGAAGAAAGGCTTGGCAAACCATTTGCTGTTACTATCAGATAGCCTAACCCTCTGAGCTACTAATTCTGTTTTACAAGAATTTCTAAAAAAGCAACAGTTTATTTGTTAACACATTTTTTTCCCTTGCACTTTGTATGGAAAGAAGAATGTGAGCTTACGTCCATATTTTATTATTCACATTCTGATTTTGTTGTTATATAATGCAGTTCATTATACAGTTGTTGCACTAAGTAATCACCTAATATCTTGCAGAAACTTCAGGATGATACTCAACGTTCTGATTTTTCACAATCACATTTTCAAGTATTCTGTATATGGAATCCTTGTTTATGGACAGACCAGATGCAAGTTATGCTTCTAGTACAATATGTTTAAATATCTTTGATTTTCAGCAGCTAGTTAGAACAGGTTCTTTATTATTCTTAGGGTATGATTTTATTGCCTTGCTTATTAAGTGTAAAAAAGAGTCTTCCATGGAATATCCAATGAGATTACATTCTTCATACTGATGGTGATACTAACATAAATTTGCGATTTTTTTCTTTCCTTTTTTTTAACTAACAATTAATGCTTTCTGTTTTTCATAAGTTCAAAAGTTCTGAAAATGACAATTGATTGTTTTTGCATGCTGCAGAGGCTTCTCAATAGATTAAGAAGTTTAACACAGTTTTTACAATATCACACAACCACTGTTTTCAGGAAGCTGGAATCATAGAATAGTTTGGATTAGAAGAGAGCTCCAAAGCTCATCTTGTCCACCCCCCCTGCAATGAGCAGGGACGTCTTCAACTAGATCAGCTTGCTCAGAGCCCTGTCCAACTTGACCTTGAATGTTTCCAGGGTTGGGACATAAACACAGAACTATATGGAATGATTGATTCTTTTCACCTTCAAGATGGAATAAAATAAGAGAAATAAATGTTTTAAGAACTGCTTCAGACTTTTTCTTTGGTAACTGAGGTGGAATACATTGTTGTGTTTGTCTTCCTGAAGTTTTGTTTTGGTGTTAATTGAAGTGTCTTTTATTTTTCACAGAAGGGAAGAAAATTTGTAGGTGGACTATCTTTTAATAAAGCTTAATGCTAGCAAGTGGTTTGGCAGTGACAATGAATGCCCAAAACTCAATTGCTCTTATATATCATAATACCATGAGCATTAATATGAAAGAGGTATTTCTGAGTTACTTCAAAAAAAAAAAAAGTCATTTGCAACTCTAACTAGTTAAGCCGTCTCTGAGTTAATCGAGTCTTGCTGTAGAGAAGACCAAAAATCTATTGACTCTAAATTAAGGGAAAGATATTCTAGAAATACATGGTTGACATTTAAGCCAAAACCTTGAAACCCTGATTACCGTGCACTGTTTGGAGGGCTGGATAGGATTTTATTGGTCTAATAGCCAAAGGATTTTGTTCTAAGTGCTTAAGTTGTTAATCTGAGATTGGGTATTAAGACTGCTGGGCTTCATGAAAATATACTTTTTGGATATGATGGTTAAGTGTCTTGAAGTTTCATTCTAGCCCTTTAAAAACACTTAAAGCAGGACTCAGTCATTTAAATGTTTTCTCATTGTTAATGTAATCCTTTTTTGTGCAGTTCCACTATGTCTCCTGTTTATTCTGTTTCTTTTTCCATACATATATAAACTTTCAGATATATGTTTTAAATGTATAACATTAATTTTTCCGGATCCCCCTTTTACAGTTTTGTTTCTTGTTCTCTTTTCCTGAAGGAGCACAGTCAGGGGAGGAGCTGTTCTTTCTCCCCTTTGCTACCCTCAGATATTTGTATCCCTTTCATAAGGATTTTTGCAGCCTTATGGCTGACTAGCTATGAAGCTATGAAGTGAACGTGAGAACGTATGTAATTTAGAAAACTTAATTTATCTATGATATCATCCATTGAGTGATAGCATAGTTTGAGCAATTTTAAGTGCGGGATAACCACTCAGTGAGTGGTTAAACCTCTGCAGTATAGCACGTATAGCATGTCCGAGATATGGTTTGCAGCTGAAATTTACTTTCTAAAAAACTGCAAAAGATCTCTTGTGGGACTTCAGTTTGGAATGCTTCCTGAGCACAGCCAGTGTTTGTGGTACTTTGTAATGAAATCTTGAAGCCTTCAAACTATTGTTTCAACATGTTTGAAGTGGTTATCCCTCTGCATACAATGGGAAAATGTTCTCCTAAACAAAGCGTTTTGAGCCATTCCTCATCTTTCATGACCGTGAGGCTGATACGGATTCTGGAAGTCCTTTAGAACAAGCTCAGGAGTTCATTGAAGTTTTACTGGGTAAAAGATTGTCTCAAGACTTTTTCTGGGTTTTCTCTCAATTTTGTCAGAGCAGAGAGAAGCAAGTGCTTAATACCAGGTATAGGTTTACCATTTTGTATAATGGTCCTACTACCATCATTGTTAAATAATTTTCAGTTATCGTTTAAGACTAGTTTAAGGTTATTTCACACTAATCTAACAGTTGAAAATGGCTTAAGCAGGAGCTTTGCATTAGTTTTATTTCTTGGGGTCAACACTCTTGGCAATTAAAGAGAATCTTGAAGTAGGATAGCCATACAAGCCCTAGTGAATTTTGAATTCCAGCTTGCATAGCTACATCACATTTGCTTTAATCCAGAACAGCCACTTCATCTCTGACCTCTCAGCCCTGCTGCTCAAGGGAAACATACAAAATACCTTCAAAAGATAATTCTGGAACTAAAATTCATAACTCTGCTGGGCACTAAAAACCATGGACTCAACAGAGACATTGGTTTTACGGCACATTATATTTTTTGCCACCCCACGATAACCTTTCCATGCTGCGCAAGCAATAAATTACTTGTGTCTCTCACTCTCTCTGTCCCATAGGAGCAAACAAATGTACTGTCTTTCCCTTTCTAATATTTCTCCGCCCCATATCTATGAACTATCTATCTTACGGGTTTTTTTAATTGGATTGGCAAGTTTGTTTAAATTAAAATCAGAGCAATTGTGCTCAAATTTATTTAGTTTGAAAGATTGCTAATTCTACTGCAGACTTGAGGAAGGTCTTGCGTGCCTGAAAGCTTGTCATTTTCCCCTCAAATATTGCATTTAGTCTAATAGAGGTTAGTAACGCTTCTTATAAACTGTACATATTTATACTGTTAGAACACATGGCTAAAGTAGTACCACTTAATTCACAGTAATGTGCCACTTAGATACAACTTATTCCTCCCTTTCAGTTCAGGAAGTTTTGTAGTAGTTCAGTCTTTTAATAAACAGTTTGGCCAGTTCAAACTCCTAGGTAGCTCGGAGTTAATAAATTTTCTATTTATTGTTCTCATGTTATCAAGCATGGTGTTGTGTAATTGTCTTGTTTCTTATTTTCCAACAAAAATGGTAGCAACTAAAGGAACGAAGTGCACTAGATCATAATTGTCCCTGTTTTCAAGATTAAATACCATCTACAGAATTTGCTAATTTCTGAAGTTTCTTGACACTCCATGTCTTCTGAAAGTGTGGCAAACTCCAAGCTGTATCAGTAACTGAACTCTATTCCGTTTCTAGTACAGTCGATAGTGCTTTGATAAAGCTGGAAAATGCTGAAATGTTGACAGTTTCTAAGATAATCCTTTAAAAAGTGGTTGCCAATACCAATACATTTTAAAACTGAAAAAATACTGCTCAGAAAAAAAATGCAATAAAATGATCTGGGCATTATAGCATACTCTTCACTTCAGTGATTCTTTAGTGAAAAAAACAAAATCAACAGCACACACTGTCTCTGCAGGTCTAAGACATCACAGGAGATGCTTCTGAATACACCCTCATGGTTTGCTGCTTATTCTTAGCTGGGAGAAAATGCCATAAATTTGGATCTTGCCTCTGTCTCTGGTGTTATAAAACTTCAGTAAAATAAATGAAAGAAAACAAAGAAAGTACAGTATCTGGACTCCTGGCATTATGACATACCATCTGAGTAGACAACATGAATAGCCTGCAGCATAGATCAGCTTTAACTGTGGTCCTGTGACATTTCATAAACCGCAGCAAAACTGGGCTTGGTCAGCATACGGTACAAAGCCTGTAAGAAAACTGTTCATAATTCAGAAAACAGTGCATGCAGTTCAGCTGTGTTGCAGATTTTCCTCAAAAACTAAAGAATGTCTCACTACAATTAAAGGCGATAATTTTTTTCTCAGTGGAAGATGGTACAAGAAGAAAACTGATTCTTTTCATTAAAAACCCCCGCCCTCAGTGTTTTCTTCTCTTTTTTTTTCTGGTTACATTTTATTGTCTTATAAAACAACATACATTTCTGATGAAAAGTGGAAAATTAGTATTGCTTCACATGTAATTGTTTTTTTCAACATTTTTGTAAATATTTCTGGTGGTGATCACTGTTTTTTACTGTAAATTCAATTAAACTATATTTAGCTTCAATTACCTTAAGAAATTCAGGTTCACATCTGGCTATTTTCCTGTGTGTGACTGAAGGCACCAATATAGTCTTTTTTGGTGTGTATGGGCCCACCTAGCAGAATTGCAATTCAGAAACCTAAGCGCGCATTGTGTAATAACTTCAGGGAGCTACAGATTTGTGGTAGGATTTATTATTCGTATTTAGAATTTAAATTGAAAACTCTGATGTAACAAACCCAGAACATTCTCAAGACTTCTAATTGTAAAATATTATGCTTATCCACTACTGACCCTGTAGAAAAGAGTCAGTGTTATTTCAAAATACTCTTTGCAGTGACAAGCACTTAATGATAGAAACACTACTGCCATAGCATTGGTCCTGGTTGATCTACTGAGTAAAGACCTGTTACAAATCCAGTATCAATCCTCTACCCCTTTGATTAATACAGAAACTGTGTATATTTTTTTATTACATTGTAGTATCTTATACTCCTAAACTAAAACCTAAAAACAGAAAACAGTAGAGATGTTTGTTTGTTTTGGTCCATTGTTTTTTTTATATAACTAGATTCAGTTAATGGAACATGTATGCAGTTTGCAGTACACTGTGGGATAACTTCAGCTGCATTTAAAAAATAGAACAAAACCTGACAACATAATGATTTGTAGTAGCTACTGACTACCTAGAGAGAGGTGACTACAATAAATTGTGCCTCTAATTGATATTTAATTTATTTTTAATTTTATTTTAATTATTTGATGTTATTAAAAATAAGCCTATTCTGTTCTTGTGTGTGTATAGTTTAGAAAAATTTTAGGTTTTCATTCATTTTGTGGAATTTCAATTGCACAATACTATTGTATTTGTCACACCAAGAGGAAAAACTTAAACCTGTCCTTTGCCTCCCCCCTGTAGAATTTAATAAAATTACGAATCTTCTTTTCTTCATAGGCTAGGTGAGATCCTGTGTTCTCAAACTAAATTGCTTTCCAGTGTATATAAGTAAAGTTTAATCTTTCCTGTTGAAACCAAAGCATTTTCTTCAAAATTCATTGTTGAAGAAACAGAAGATTAGAACAGGTTGAAGCACTGACCTGTATAGGATCTGTCCCCTCATATAACATTAATCATGGATGTCACTAATTACTGGCCCTCAAGAGCCCACTTTAGGATATATCACATTTACTGTGAAAGTTGAATAAAGGCAGGTACTGAAGAAGATGTATTGTATGCAATCAACCATATGTGCGTTTATTATTTTAAGTTGTGAATCCTGACTACTTTGAGGCCTTCTGCCCTTCTTCCTAGCTTCTAAAAATACCTTTCACCCTCTATTTACCATCTACGCTGGTAGTCTTAATTTGGAATTTTTTAATGTTGGATTTAGGAAAATTTTATTAATGTTTGTATGATTAACTCATGCTTGAAGTTTTCTTAGCACAGTGATTAGAGTGGAAATGTCATCCTTTAGCAACTTGCTGCTATCCTTGTGGAGGCATAAATGGGGTTGGAATCCTTAATTCCACAGCAGAGAACTTTGCTGTTTGAAGGAACACACTCACACTCTTCGAAGTATCAGGCTTTAGCAGTCCTTGTGGCTCAGGAATTAAGACACTTGATTCCTTTGTGTTTTCCAGTTTCAGTAGAAGCAGCAAGGTTTGGAAGTTAAGATTTAGTTCCAGGCTGTGGTGAAGAGTTAGTCTGAAGGTTATAGAGTCTTCTGGTGTGTTCTTTACAGCCTGGTTAAGTTTTCCTTGTTACTTGTTTTTCCTACTGCTTTCTTCTTTCAGAGCTAATATCCTTGCCCAGGGTCTCTTTGCCCAGATAATCTCGGTTGCATGCTGGTGATTCCTTGCTGCATTTATTTCTCTGCAATCACCAGTTCCTCAGCACTCTATTTCTTTCAGTTCTCCCCTTCTCTAATCTGCCCCTCCCTAAATCATTCAGATCTCTTCATGTAATGTTGGACCTTTCCAGACTCACTATCATTCTTGGCTCTTTTTTTCTAGTTCTCTTTAACCAATCGTACTTCAAGTCATGTTCACCAACTAACTTCATATCAGCTGAGGTCCCAGTGAGTCCAGGTATGCAAATAATGTATTTATTTCAGTCTCTCACTCCGACCCTGATATTGTAGTTCTTTTGCACCTGCTTTTGCTTTCAAGCAATAGTTTAATTGCGCTGGCCCTCAATTCCCAGTCCTGGTCACCCTAATCAGTCAATCCAAGGCCTGTAACATACATCACCAGTTTCACTCATGCCCAACAGCAGCCCCTTGCTGTCCATTCTCCCATTCTACCACCACGCACATCCTCCTCTCTCCAATTTACCCTCTGTTAGTGCTGCCTTTGGAGAGTATAGGGAAAAACATAAAAAAACCCCCAACCATAAAAACATAGGGAAAAAATGCATTACAGGAGAAATACAGGATCAATCTTGGGATGGGGATTACTTTGTGCAGGTGGAATCTTCCATGATATCAGTTTTCAACTGTTACATTCCTCTCCTGACCTTGTGACTGCAGTTTTCAAAGGCTTACTACCTTGTCCAAGTTTGGGTAAATTTTTGTCTCATGCTGAATTTAAGTCCCTATTCCACATTATGGGTGAGACATAAAGGTTTCCATGAAGAAGCAGAGGAAATTTTTGTAAAGGTAAAATAATGTCTTTTCCCCACTGACTTTGTTTTCAGGAGCTAATAATTGGGGTGAAACTACACCTGGTTGGTTTGCTACAGCGTCATGATTGTGAAGGTGTCCAATTATTACTTGTACTTATGAAATATTCTTTAAATTGTTGACTTTGCTTTTGAAGGTGTGTTTGAGTGTGCCTACCAACTCCGCTTTCTAGGATGTATTTGTAATTTCATGGAGAGCAAGAATCCAGTCAGTTGGTATTTTCATGGAAAGGAAAATTATTAAATGTATAACTCTTCTGTGAAAGTATATATTTGCAGGATTACCATCTGTTTGCAGAAACAGACATCTAAAATTTTACTAATTGTAGAAGTTTTTCTCCAGTTTGTCAATCAAGTGTTTTTCTAAGTATCATCTTGATGTCACATATGGCTAATTTTATATTGGTTGTTGAAACTTCCTGATCTATATATGAATAGCAGAGGCTTTCAGTAAGTATTGCTTTTTATATTGTTTCCCTTTTAATCTCCCAGCATTTTGTTTTCCAGTTCTAGTAACAGTTAGCATAAGCCAGTAGTGTATAAGAAATGCCTCCCAGACATGTTTGCATTGTGTCGTCTGTAGAATTTTTTTCTGTATTTTATCTCTTTTTTTTTTTCCCCCAGAAAATTGATCACTAGTCAAAAAAATTAATCTGCATAGTGGCTCCATTCAGGTCAGGTCAAATGTGCCCAACCTATCAGTTTGAAAAAATGAGTAAGTTCTGCAGATCTCTACTTTAGTGCTAGCAAAATAGTTTGATTTGAAAAGCAGTAAAGTGAATGTCAAGGAATATAGTATCAGAGGATAGAATTATCTCCAAAACACTTTTACCAGTACTGAAAGTACTGAAAAATATAGTGTTCTACTCTTATATCTCCCTCCAGGGGGATGAACCTGTATTTTTCTTTTCCTAAAAGAATGCTCTTATGATCTAGGTTGTTCTAGGTAGGCTGATTTTGATCTATTGTTCTGGGAATGTTTTATTCTGCATGAATTATACAAGGTGGGTCTACGTTATCAATTTGGTTTGTTTTTTCTTAATTCTTTCTGCAGACCCAGTTCCTCTGTACACTCCTCAGCTTTTGGCTTACTCTAAGTATGTGCCACCTACATTGCGCTAAACTGGGTGTGGAGATCAGAACGGCTCTAGACTGTATTATAATTGATAGGAGGAGACCTTGGTTGAAATTCATTCTGAATCTTGTTTAGAGTAGACTGAGCTATAATGTCTTTTATTTTTTTCCTGACTCAATCACTGTATAAGTAAATAGCCCATACAAAGACTTGCATTAGCAGAAAAAACACCAAGACAAATAACCTTTAGCCTCATGTATTGTCCTGGACAATACTTGATGAAATTTTCATCTTCCTACAGGTAGGAGCTGAAACTTAATCTTCTCTAATCTTTGTGGCTTCTTTTCCATTGATTCCTGGGCTTCATTTCGTAGAGCTGTAATCTGGTTGCTTAGCTAGACAACAGAAATAAATTGCAGTTCCCACTACCTCAATCCTTGGTGTTCCAAAAAACACTGTGTGGAAAACCAGTAGTGTCCCTACTACATATTTAACTAAGATTTGAAGAGGAACTTTAGAAATTTAGACTGCATATGTCTGGCTGAAAAAATCCCCCACCTCTGTGAGGTTCTGTCTATGCTTCAGATAGATAGCAATCAGAATTCAGAAACACTCTAACATAATTAGTAGGGGTTCCATATGATAGGTTTTACTAGGCCGTTTCAGAAGTATCTAGCTGGTAGGATCTCATTCAAGATCTGATTTTTATCTTTAACTGTGCAGATACCTTGAGTATATTTTTTCAGTTTGGCAGTGTTTATTAAAGATCTTAGGTTTATGTTAGTGTGGACTGCAAGATATGAGATAAACTCTTTTTCTGTTGCACCTTAATTTGCACCTAATATTAAAAAGAGCTACTACTGGGTGTGGGGCTGGAATTCAGTCACTGGCTGCTTTGCATTCGTTCTTGGACTTCCAAGAAGGATACAACTGAAAGACATGGCTTAGGAAAGACAGATGTATGTCTTCAAAGGTTGGATTGATGCAATGGTTTGTTTCTACGTATTGGTATGGTCCCACTGATAATTTATATCTAACTGCTGTTTTAAAAGTCTATTTGAATAATAATTGCTGCAAACACTGCAAGCATATAAATGAACAAGACCACCCATAACATGGAAAGCTATATTTTCCCATCCATTTCAAAATTAATTTTAAAATTCTCTTACTGTACATGTACAGGTGCATAAAAGAACGAGAATACAGGTGGGAAAGTTAGTTGGATTTCTACCACTGTTTGCACCTAATATCACATCTACTTAAAGATACCCTTGTTTCGTCACAGATGAAACACCAGAATGTCACTCAGGATGATTTTGTTACTTGCTACTGTCGTATTTTTAAAGCCAGAATCTAGTGCCTAAGAGTTAGCGTGTGCAGAATCAATTTTCAGCCAGGTATGAATGTTGCCTATTTAAGATACCTGTAGTACTTCACATACGTATAATCTTGACTTTGTCATCTTTCTGTCATTCATTTTTCTAGGCAATATATG